>VZRR01007155.1:757349-847526 GCA_013398015.1 Oreocharis arfaki
GGGGTGGAGGGGCAGGGGGGATGCTTTATCAGCTCGATTAAGTACATCTAGACACCAAAGAAATATTATTTGAAACTACAGTTGCAATGCTGAGCTCTTCAGTTGGGGAAATTTTTACGTAAAAGTAACTTCCACTGAGATGATTAATTTTAATTTAAGGGATGATGTACACTACTAGTAAGAACAAAATACCTTTCAATTTTCAAGGTCAAAATCTAATGAAGATGTGCTAATTGTAGGCTTTACGTCCTATTTCTAAAGGAGCGGTGACAACATGGTCTGAAAAAAGCACTTGCATTGACATCTCATGATTAACGACCTGTCACCTTGGCTTTGTTTTTCTTAAGCAGCAGAAGAAACCAAACTCAGTCTTTGTCAGTTCATAAGCAGCATTTAACAGAACTGAAATTTAACACTTCAAATGAATCTCACAACCCATAATAGCATGCCTCTTGAAACTGAAGAGCATCCTTGCTTCTTTTGAAGCTCCTGAAGATAGCTTTGAGTGCTAATATAATACAGATTTGTCAATATATTTTGAGAGGTAAAGAAGCGTTAGAAGTGTTACCCTAAAGTAAAGGCTCCAGATATTTGCATTCAGGAAATTAAGATGACAACAGGCAGGTTGATACTTTGAGATTACCTAGGACATAATTTCTGACCTGTCCCATATAGTTGCCATGTTTCTTGAGTATCTCCATGGTTACTCCAGGAAGTATCCCACTAGAACTAGCAGTGACTCTCCTCCAAGACAGCGCTTCTGCTAACTTGTATCTAAGGCAAACTAAGAACCATTCCAAGATACTCACGACATGCTCACAGTTATAATGCCACAATTTCAATGCAGAACTGATGCACTCAACAAGAAAAATATTTAGTTACTTTGTTAAAACAGGTAGCTCTTGCTTTCAATATCATATGTTATCATTAAATATTAAAAACTTAGGTAAATATTTCATGAAGAAAAAAGCTAAAGCCTGTAGATCCTAATACTGTTTACATCCATATTGTTTGGACTTCTTTACATCGTGAAAAGTTTTGGGGAGAAGATTGGGAGTTCTTGAGCATTACTGAGCTTGTTCACAATTGAGACCTAAATATCTGTGACAAAGTCTGCATACTAAGAAACATTGTGTTCACATACCTCAAAAGAAGAGAAGTCAAAAGCGAGTCCTACTTACAGCAACAACTGAAAAAGTTTTGTCTTTGAGGCTTAATCTCTTTCACATTATGTACATCTGCTAATATTTCAGCCTGTGATGCTGCCAGGCAGCTGGGAAGTGCCTCTTCAGCATTATACAAGGACTATATCCATCCTTGAAAATTATATTACAGTTTCTATCATATTCCACACCCGCAAACAGTGGCTGTTAAATAAACAATGCTCAAAGTATTTTATTTACAACTGCTGCTAAATGTTGTTTCTTCAAAAATCCCATCCTTAATGTGACCTTGATACACAAGAGTATTAGGACAGCCTTAATATCTTCAGGAAGCCTCATTGAAGTGTGTGGCAAAGGCATTATCTGGCAAACCAAAGCACATTATTAAAATATGATTGCAGAGGTAAGTCTGAAATTTTAAAAAAAGGCTTTGCTTACAGTAACCTGTTGTAGCCAGCTGTACTCACAAATTACAATAATATTTGTTTTACTTCTTTGAATCTTGAAAAAAATATCTTGCAATAAAATGCTCCTCTGAATTTCCAATGAGCGAACATGTTTAGCCCAAACAGAATAATTCCAGTGAAAATACGTACGCAAACCAGAAAAACGTACACAAACAGTCCTTAAATGTCACAGTTAGGAATCTCTTTTTTAAAAAACAGTACTTGAAAGGATATGCAATACTGATAGGTTTTGGGGGGAAAAAGACTGAACAGCGGTGGTTGTTAGCTCAGCATTTTCTCTTTCTAGTTCACAGTCCTGAAAATACTTCGTAAAAGCAAGCAAACCTTCTGGAAATAGGTTTGCATTCAGGAGAGCAGAGTTTCATGAGCATCCAATAGCAACTTAGCAGCTCCCTGCCCCCGGCGTTCTCCTTGTCTTGCTGTGTTGCCAGGTTTCAATGCCACACAGCACCACCTTAGGGTTCTGCACCAACAAAAGAGAGTTCCTGCTACCCAACCATCACCACCACCCCATCTCCTCCCTGCCCTTTTCCCCACAGAATTCTCATAATTTACCTCCTATCGATGGCCAAGTCAGACTTTGCCTTCTGTGAGGGGCTGTCAGCAGCAGGCAGCCACTAGATTATTTCAGACCCACAACCCCAAACTGACCCACAGCTAAGTTCATATGGGAACTGATTCATGTCTGGAATAACCCAGCACATCAGTGAATACAGATTTCTCTAATTAAATCAGAAGTGGTTGTTCTGGCACAGCCAAGAGGATGGAACAGGTATGGGGTGCATGAATAGGCATTGCTGCTTTCAATATTTTTTCTTCTCCCGTAGGCTTTCAGGGTTAAAAACTAATGATTTGATAAAAGGAATTGGTTGTCTAGGTTTCGTTTACTTGTTGGGTTTTTTAATAGGCAGCTATAAAAAAGCATACATAGCTTCTGTATGAATCTAGAAGTAACACAAAAGGCTGGTTTCAGCTGCTTTTCTATTTCTTCAGAGCAATTAAAGGCCTCTGGGAAGCTTGGAAAAATTAAAAAGTAGTAAATACATTACATTCCAGGAAGTACCATCAATCAGTTGGGAGCAAGGAAGGGAGAATTCAGTCTAATGGCATTAAACAGATAGGCCTTAACCTGCAGCTTGTTTATATGCAAGCTGAGCTTCAAGTTTGGGTTGGTCTTTGGGATTTCAATCAATTCAGCTTCATCTCAATGGCTCCCTTGTTCTACAACACTACCAAAACAGTAAAATGTATTTTAAACATAACAAGGATACCTATAACTGCATCCTTCATGGATTAGAGATTTATTACACAGAATCCTGTTGAAGTCACATTTCAGACCATAACAGCACTTGAAATACTTGTTGCTCTGAACAAGTGAGCTTCCAGATCCTTTTAAAGTATCCTTTTATAGTATCCTTCTGAAGATGCATTTGTTTAAAGTCTGTCAGTGTTGAGTAATGTTACTGAAGTCTATTAAAATTGTTTTAATCTCATGAGAATTTATTTATACATTATAACAAGAGATGTTTTTCTGATAGAATTTTAATATGGACAAAGCTTTCTATAGCACTTCAGTTTGGGTCAGAAAGGGTTCATATATGAACCTTCTGTCAAATCAGGCTTCTCCACTGCTTGCTTACTTTGCTTTAGGTATAATTCAAACAGCCCTCAATACACTGAGCATAAATTAGCTTTCATGGAAGAAAAAAAATTGCTTCTGGTAAGATGGACTTTCATTTGATTTGATCTAATTTTTTGTTGTCTTTCATCTGGAAGTCAAAAACTCACCCATGCTTTTAAAGTCCTCTACAGAGTACTTGTATGACTGGAGTCAGGACAGGGGAGGGATGATACAGGAGCTTCTCATTTACACACTTTAAATGGCATGTCATTTGTAAAGCCTGTGTTGCGAATTTCATCTCCACATCCTTTCCATCCATGCTGTTCAACTGATAGCAGATAGAAGCAGTCACCTCATCTCAAATAGAATTCTCCAGAGGAAAACCCAAGGCAATTCCATCTAGAGTTCAAATGTTTTTGTGTGTGTATGTATAAAATCAGTTCAAGTTTAAAAGAAGAAAAATGATACAGTTTTCCCAGAGGAAATAAGTGCTCATTTAATTTTATAATTCTGAGCATGTTAAGATGTAAGAAACATAACTACATTTTCAAATTACCTTAGCTCAGCCCTGTCTTGACACTGTGCAATTATGCTAATTAAGGAACTTTGGTTTGTGGCAGTCTTAAATTATATTTCAATGATTTTTAAACCACTTGAATTTAACCCTGTCTTCCTATCCCTAAGCAGCATCCCTACCAATATTCTACATTCAGAGAAGGGGTGCAGCACCACAGCAGTTTAAGCTGACATAAAATGAGGCTTCTGTGATTGCCCTTTTGCTGGTGCCAAGTTCTGCATGGCCCTGACACTCTCATCTGTTGGTAACCCAGCTCAGGAGGACTGATCTAGCCAAGAAGAAAGCCTACCTCCATAAAGGCTCTACCGCTGAACTCCCAGAACTAGGGCAGGAAGGCAGTCTGGAGCAGTCGCAGGACTAAAACCTTTAATCAGTTTGAACTGTTGTGAACATATACTCAGAGCATTCAAGAAAATCAGGTTTAATCTATCCTTCAGGGAAAGACTAAATTAATTCATTTTATGACCATAGCTCTCAATTTATCTCAAACCTGCATTTAATCTTCCATACTGTTCTTCTCTAATACCTTCCATCTCATGCACATATTCAATACTCACGTATTTCTTCCTTCAGTTGCACTATTCTGAAATAGTTGAAAATATTAATCACACATATTCCAGAGAGGTTTCCCTTCTCTTTATTTAGGACACACAGAGCTCTTCAGCTGTTTCTGTTTTACCCTCAGTGTCTGTTTCCAAGGCTGACTACTCCAGTAAAAGTTTAGCTACTAATGTGGAAGCTCTCACAAGTGCCTCTATCCTATCTACTGGAGGCTTCACATTTCCAGAGACATTTTGTGAAGTAATGATCTAGTTTCACATTGCCTGTAAAAGACAGCCAAGAATCATGTGCTCTATAATTGGAATATGCTGTGAAGCAAGTTACTATTGGAAGTCTTGGCCGAGGCAGGCGAAATGCCTTGTTAGGATGTCTGCTACAGGACAAAGACTCCACTCCTCTGCGTTGCCAGCTGCAGCTACCATCATGTTGTGGCCTGAATACAGCAGAAGGAGGAAAACTCTTCCCTAGTTTTGTGTCTTTCTGAAAAATTACTGCAATTTATTACATGGCAAAGAAGGTACCCCATCTACTTTTAAATTATTTCAGTTAGGTTATAGCAAGATGTCTGTGGTAGAGAATAAAGACTTTTCAACAATGAAACTATAAGCAGCTAAAAAAAACAGCAACAGCAAAGTACTTTCATTTGAATTGATTCAAGGCTAATGTGCCAAGAATTTCAGGAATGCTGCATATATTACAGACAAGTAAGCTTGCCAAGTCTCTCTTGGAAATTCTTCTTCAAGGCCATGGGTGAGAGCAAAACAGGGTAAAGGTAATATTCAGTAAGGAGCTGGCAGTTAATAAACAGATGTTTACATAGTTATAGGATTTCAGCTCCTGGCAAGAATAAGATGATTTGTTTGATAACACACTTAAACATAATATGTTGGGCTGTGAAATTTTATTCAGACTCAGAGCCAAAAAATGTTATCAAGTGAAAGCATGTGGCAGCTTTTCAGGTTGGGAGGAATTCGTTAAAAACTTTTGTTTTACAGGAGAGCCCATATACCTTTTTATTTCCAGTATTAGTACAGCTTGTATGTAAATGGAAGTCGAATATACAGAGGATTTTTTCGTCCCTTATTTCTTAAAAAGAGTGGTCTGAGTTTACATTTTTAAAGCTGGTAAAGGTTACTGATAAAAGCAATTAATGTAGCGTGCTTCTATTGCAAGTATGTGCTCTATTGTAAAGACCTCTAACTTTCAGATGGGCCCGACTGGTGAATTGAAAGACTAAATCTGTATTCAGATGCTTTCTTAGTCAAAATCAACAATGAGGCTGCAGGGGGAGGAATAAAAACTGCACACACAGGTTATGTAACATTTAGAAACTTAGTAAAGTACACTTAGAAAAAATACCCGAATTTAACAAAGTTGTTCTGACCTCCTTCCCTGTCCAACTACGCAAGCTTGTGCTAGGATGAAGTGGAGGTGGGAGCAAGTGTTCAGGAGTGTTTCCATACCACTGCTAATGAATATCAAACTTCAGTACAAGGGAATTAAAAAACAAACACACATTTCACAGAAGGCTCCTTGTCTGCCTTGAAAATAGGTGCTAAAATATTACCCAGCGATATCACCACCTTTAGTAGCCTAACTCTAAATAACAGATCACATATTCAGTCCATGCATCACCAAAGGTCGGATACAGCCCCAGCTGAAAGTGATAGGAGTGGATATGGGAGGGACAAACCCTACAGCTATATAATATAAATTGGGAGAGTATATTCTAGCAGTCTGTTGCCATGGGAAGGTTAAAAGGGCCCTGAGGTGCCCCTCTGTCTCCCAGTAATTTAGCAGCTAACGTCAGCTGCATTCTGTGCATCTGCAACAAGCCAAGAAGCACCAGAGGAGGATTTAATTTAAAAAGAGTCGAAACTCGTATTATAGGCCCTCCTCCCCACCATCTGGCTAGTGGGGACATTCAGTACAATTCAGCATGACAACTGCCTATTCAGAAGGAAGAAAAAAAAAAAACACATTTCTCATTCAGGAAAAAAATTAGGCAGTTCCCATTCCATCTTTGAGGGCCTCCAGCCTAATCCAGATCTGTTGAGGAGTTCTGAGGATACAACTCTATAAATAGAGTACAGAAACTGGTAGTGATAAATCAGCAAAAATCTTGTTTCCTATTTGAAGTTCAGCTTAAAGTTAATTTTAGCCCTGAATTTCCTATATACTATATAAAACTTGACCAGAATATTTTGATATCTAATGAGAGGCATGATTTCTATCCTGTATCTTTCATGGGTCATACAGTGTATTTAAGGTCAGAAGATTATCTTAAGTTGTATTAAGATACTCTTTTGAGAACGTACTTATCACATCACATGAAATATATTGTACATTTTATATTTCTATTATTCCTGTTATAGCTATGATTTACTTAATCATAAATCTGTTTATCAAATCAATTATTAGGTTATATCAAATAATATATCTATCCAGCCATATATTTATGACTGACTTAATATGCTGAAATAAAAAGATACCAAGATGTAAATGTTTCTGATTCACCTGTCATTCGCCTGTGGAAAATCATCCAGCCAGGGAAAAAACAAAACAAAATAATCATTGGAAGCCTCTGACATTGTAGTAGAAACATGGATTAATCAGAAATTACTTATGTATGTATGCATTGAGAACCAAAATCTTGATTTTACATCTCTTGAAGTTGCAAAACAGGACTCCTGGATTATTTTCTTCAGTAGATACAGATTTCAGTAAGCCAGGTGCTTTTAAGAATTCATCTTTCATATCTCTCACAATTTTCACTCCCAATTGTTTTCCCTTTTTCAAAAGTTGATCTTTGGTTGTTTACAGCCTCACATCTTCAACATTATGTACAGCGTGATGCTGTTTTTCACTTCCAGGGACAGATAATAAAGGATGCAGAATAAACTAACCTTAATGTTGCCGTTTTTCCTGTTTATAAAGTCTGTTTTGTCCTAAACCGTAGCCTCACTGTGATATCTAAAGAGAGAGAGCTAGGTTTGAATAAATTAAGCTTTGCAGCAATTAAGCTGTTACATCCTACAGAGTGTAATCAAGATACTGCCCCTAGGGTCAAAGCATAAAGAATGCAGAACTGTAGCAGAGAAACTGAAAATCGGTGAGGAAAAATAACATCCATTTTCAGACTTGTGGAAACCTCTAAAACAGCATTTCCTTTTGCAGTTTGTGGCAAAAAGAATACCATCATTTCCCCCACCACGTCCTAGGCCACCTAAAGAAGTACATCCACATTGAAGAAAAATACAAGAGACTTCATTTTTGCAACTCTGCCCACAATGGCTTCTGATCCCAATGGGAACTTCTTAGCAAATATTTTCTGATGAGTCTCAGATTTCTTGCAGGTATGCAAGCTTCACAAGCACTTCTCTTTAAACGGAACTCTTTTCTTTTTTTGATACATTTAAAGGATTTTGAAGCAGCCTGGTCATTGGTGACAGTAATTCCAAGCAACCTTTTAAAATAGCTGTGGCATGGCATCCTGTCCTTCCATGTGAAATTAGCCCTGCTCAAACACAGAGCCCTTTGCAGCACTGTAACTGAAGGACCAGCTACATGAAATTTGGTCAGGTTTAAAAGTTTCTAGCAGCAACGCCAGCACTTCTGAGTCCTATATATAGAATGGTTGAAAATATTTTTTTTATTTTAGCCCTCAGTGAAAATGCCATGTGTTATTATGAAAGACAACCACTATTTATTAAGATTGCTTTTACTAATTCAGGTTCCTTGCTTTGTCCTCAGGGCTGGGCTTAGGCTGTAGCTGCCTAAAACTTACTTCCTGTGGATGCAAAGCAAATACCATGAAGAGGCTTGACATGGCATGAATGCCAGAGGAAGGTTACAACCCAAAGCCCAGTGCCTATAACACTGCTGTGCTTAAGCTTTTGTAGTTCCTGGGCTTTAATATTGTATTGTTTGATATTACAAGCTGGTTCGTGGAACAGTGCCATTATATCAAAGAAATTTGCCTGTGCTGAAAAAGGCTTCTAATCCTTTTAGTTGCATAGAAAATCTGGAAAGCATGAACCTCAAAACTTGAATAGAAAGGCCAAATGAAATTTCTCTGAAAAGAAATCAGAATTTGAAAGGCTGAATCATTTTTGTAATTGTGATTGACAGTCCTGGAATTTCTAACATTCAAAAGCATTTTCACCTAGCAAATCTTGAGCAGTTTCTGCTCTGATTATTTTTAAAATATGGTAAAAAACTATCGCTGCTATATTTCTGTCTAATTTCCTGGAGAGAAATGTAACTAAATGCATGTGTTACTGAGTGCACATGAGCACAGTACCTCTTTACTGTAGCACATGTTCGGTACATCTGATGGTGCAAGAAGCTAATTTGACAGGGCACAGCTGAGGAAATTCAGTTAAGAAAACAGGAATCAAGCATCTGTTTTGTTTGACTGTCTCAGAACTTTAAATGCTCCCTAAGCTTTGTTGGGTTCCTTGTCTTTCCATGACATTAGAAATGCTAACATGAAGGTTCCAAAAATTAAATCTAATCTGTCTGTGTCTGGCAGATATTTCTTACATGAAAAAGAGAGGAAACAGGAATAAGAGAGATTTATTTTTTAGTTACAAATAATTTGTTTCATTTGTACTCAAAGTTTCAATAATTGAATATATCTTAGTTTTCAAATCTTTTCTCTTGGCGTTCAGTCCTTGACGTACTTGTGTTTACATGCACTGTTCTATGAGTTATTTAAATAAAGCTGTAAAAGTTGAGCTTAAGGATTAAAGAGAGAATAAGCTTTCTACTGCATAGCCTATTCTGTTAAAGTTTTTCATTTCACTAGATTTGAGAAGTGGCAGTCAGCCTGCCCCGCTCCCCTCCCTTCCCAAGCAACAGCTGTCAGCAGCAACCATCCAGTCATGACACTGGCCGAAGTGAAGAACTGTGGAAACACAGGATTGTTTGGGTTGGAAGGGACCTTAAACATCATCCAGTTCCAACCCCCTGCTGTGGCAGGGACACCCTTCACTAGACCGGGTTGCTCAGGGCCCCATCCAACCTGGCAGTATCTGATTGATGTGATATCTATGTGACAAAAAGTGCTGGAATTAAAAACAGTATTTCAGGAAATGTAATACAATCCTATTTTAAATGTCAGTGGTGTAAGATTTCTTCAGAAGATCATCTCAAACTTAGGCTCCAAAAGTAGGTAAGCATTGACCATATAGATTAATACATTTTCAACATATTAAAATAAGAATTTGAATAAACCATTAGACAAGAGCTCCCACAGTCCATCAGCAGCTAGATAAGTCCTATTGTTACTGTTTGGAAAACAGCTCCTTTTTGCTTTTGTGAAAAAGGCAGAAGTTCAGTGCCTTATAATTAAGATCCTTGCTTAGCCTAATGGTTTCTTCAAGTGGTTTGTATTAGTTGCTGGTTTCTTATGGCAACACCAAAACCTGCTCATCCTAAAACGTGTCTATGTAGATAGACATAGCATATGCTTGAAAAATTGTCTAGTCATGTCTGACACAAAGCAGTGGAGACCCAGCCTGCTGTTGAAATATAACATGGTAATTCAACAAAGATGTTTATCTGAAAATATTCAAGCTTTGATGTCACTGATCATAATTCAAGCAGAAAATCTGCTTTGGGTAAAAAAAGAAGAATCTGCGTATCCTTGGCAAACTTCATACAGTCCTGTCAGGAATTTCTATGTGACTACAGGAGAAAGTCTAGCACAAAGCCAAATCAGACCAAATGGGGATTGGTTCTGATGCAGTCTCTCAAATATTGATCTAAATAAGCTTAGGAGAAGCTAATGTGACAAAGAAGATGCCTGAGCTACCCATCTCTATCAGAAGATTTAGTGTTTTCCAAATGAATTTGTGAACTACAAGGAACAGTTAGATCGTAGTAATCGTTTTGACACGATGGGTTTAAGCATAAAATATTAAACAACATAATATCCATCAGCCCCAGAGAATCAAAGTATTTCAGATTCTGGACATACAACATCCCAATGATACACAGCACTCAGAGCTTTTTATGCTTCAGAACACAAATAGGAGAAATGAGGGAAAATGTTTCATTAGGAAAATGAGTCAAGCCTCTGTTCAACCACAGAAATCAGAGTGCCTTAGTCATTCAAAGCAAGCAGTATTTTTAAAGTGTCATCTCAAATTTAACATATATATTAGTTTTTGCATACCAAAACCTAAAAATACTGCTGTTATTAAACAAACTTCACTAGATATGATAAAGCCATTACAATTAACTTTTCATTAATAGCTATACAGATTTCTTAGCTGTCCTAGTAGAGAAGTACTATGTCATCTGTAATACCCATATATTTCGTAGATAACTTACACTGAGGCACCTACATCTGTATCTTGAGATACAGAAACCTTTAGAAAAGCAAAACAAAGCAAGAGTTCCTCTCTCTTTTCTTCCTTTTTTTTTGTAAGGCAGTAGTAGCACTTGAACTATCACAGCCTTAATACAAGCATTATCACTGTTACAACACGACCAGCCACAGATCACATCTCTCCTGAGAGAGACATCTCTCCATACTAAGAGACAGCGTCACTTCCAGCTGGAGGTTAACCTGTGTGCAATGGGAGGTATTGTTCATCTCAGAGCAGATGAACAAGTGCCAGCTATTTCAGCAAAAGCTGCCAGATCTTTTACTGGAAAAAGTCCTGTCCTGTTCAGACCCTCTAGCTGCATCCTCAGTATCTCATCTCCAGGCTGACTACCTAGATGTCTGAAGTCTTTCCCACTTGGAAGAGCTGATTCTTGCAAAAGTTTTAGATTGTCACATAAAATGTGTACTTTAAAATGCCTGTATTCCTGTAATTTCAGGAACTGTGTATCAAACATCTGTCAGACTCAGTTACATTAATGTTGCTTGGTGTACAACAACTACATTTACAGACAAAGTCGAACGGTGCCAACTTGATTCAACTAATGTAGATTTTAAAGCTGTAAGGAATTATTTCTTCATTTCAGTCTGACTGGATATGTAACAGAGAGCTTCCACCTGTAAACTGTGTACAAGGACTATAACCTCTATTTCATCCATATAAAGTCTTTTTTAAGCACTTCCAACCACAATTTCAGAGTATGGGGTGACAACAGATAAATTATTCCAGGTGTTAAATACAGATTGAAAGGTGGTACCTTATATCCTGTTTGCATGCAGCCTGTGAGCTTTTTTCTCCCTAATTAAAGACCCATCCTTTGTGAGCACTGTCTTTCTCAGAGATAGTGTCAATTCCTCAGTTACTTTGAGATAAGACCTTGACTTGAACAGAGTTGCCATTTTTGAGGAAAACGAAAGATAAGGCAAAAGAACAATGCACTAAACAAGCAAGTACCTGATAAGCTCTGTTAGGAGAGCCTCCTCACAAGAGGACCTGTACTCTGTTCCTACTCAGACCTTAGAAGGACCTACAAACTCTGCCCATCACAGTTAGAACAGAGATCTGAAGGAAAGACAGCTTTATGCAACTCAGCATAGATGCTATTATCCAACTCTATTCTCAATTCAGTCACTGCTTTCTAAATTAATTTGATTAGTGATCTTGAGAAAGACAAATATGTTTTAATGGCAATAACTCTCTCACGAATAAGGGGATGTCCTGCCTGATCTCCAGCAGTCTGGTGTCCTCTGGTTGACTGACTTATAAACTGACTGAGCTTCAGCAATCAACCACTACCAGAGATACAAGTCAAGGATGTTCTCAGTTACATTCTCCAGGGTAGGCTTTGGGAATTATTCTTTTGAATATTTGAGAGGTGCAAGCACTGATAGGAGCTTTTCCAGCGCACAAAGTACTGCTGATTGTTCTCCCCTGCATGATCTCTCTGATGTAATGCTGCTCTTAAATGCAGTTTTAATAGGATGCCTCCCTTCTTACCAACCAGCCTCATTTTCATTGTGTGGGGGTGTTTCATATCTTTGAGACTCTCTATCCATGAGTTCTGCAGTTACTGGGGGGAAGGGACAGATCCAGCTCACTTCCTTCAGAAAAGAGGCTAAAAAGGGTTCTGCCAAAGCAGCTGTGTTAATTGTTAAAGACACATACTCTCAATGCCAAGCACAATTTACAAATCCCCCTGTGCTGCCTCAGTTCTGAACTCCCAAAGCTCACTTGGTGGTTTCCCTAAAGGACAAAGCTCCATCTGTTAATTCTCCTGTATAGAACTTCATTGATGGTATCACTCTTACGTGTGAACTATTAGCTAGAGAAATTATTTTAGCATGCATCTTGTGGCTGGTGTGCAGCCAAGAAATAATTCTAAAGAAGCATTGGCTGGAAAGGATGTAAGAAATGTCTGTTTACTACTGGAATTCAGGGGGAAAGACAGTGGTTTCTCAGCACAAAATGATGGTTCCTCCATTTCCTTTAGCATTGGTCACAAGCCCTTTGGAAACTGATTGTGAATGAAAAAAGCATCCTGTAATTTCTTCCAGGGAAAGATTTTATCTGAGTCCAGCTGGAATTTTCGATAGGAAGTGTAAGTTTTGTGGCCATGTTTTGGAAAGAGGTAACCTTACAATACTCTTGAAAAGTAATTTCCTCAAATGTTAATGAGATATACTCTAACTAGCAACAAAGGCAAAAGAAAATAATTTCTTGCTTTGCCAAATGAATTGGAAAATGACTTCAAGGAAAGGAGACAAACCTGCCAGCATAAACACCATTAAATAAGCCACATACATGCCTTCTATTGTTTTTTATCTAAGCAGAGAGGCCTCTTAAACATGTTGAAACAATAGGCCTTTTATGTTTGACAAGAAAATAAGTGGCATGTTTCATTTCCTTACCCAGACTGAATTAATATTAAAAACCTCATACCTTCCAAGAACTTAATCATAATCATTTTAATGGAAAAATTCAATGTATAGAATTAGATAAGAATTACTCTTAAAAAAATACATATTCCCCTAAGAAATAGCTATAGAGGTCTAGATAAAAGCCTTATTTAGCCAGAATTACCTCCTAAACTCAACTGTGCTGTTAAAATGTCACTTGCTCTCAAAGAAACTCTACAACAAAACACGTTTTCATACCATTTCTATAAGACCTGTTAAAAAACTTTCAGATTGCTGTGCTTAAAAACCTTCAAGTTTGAATTAAAAATAAGGAAAAAAATCTCAAAGATCGTAAATAATTCCATTATTGGATCATACTGATACTGCCTGAAGTCCATGCTCCTGGGCCTCACGTGTTCAGTAGGAATGATTCCAGAAGGTGATCCAAGAAAGGAAATATTTAATACACTGCCAGTATTGAAATAGTCTTAAACCATATCGTATACTGGAGAGAGCAAGTTTATCCTTCTTAGTGTAAGTCTGGATGTTCTTATCTATACACATGTCCTTCTTATAATCTGTTTATATCTTGGACTTCCTGGAAATCTGTGGTAATTTCCAGAATCTATCATTTCTGAACAATACACATTTATTTCCCAGCTCTAGTTTTTCCTGAAATATTTGATGTCTAATGCTCTTACTGATGTTCAGTTTCTAAGCAACTGGTAAACAGGATTTTTTAGTTGTCAGTTTCCAGAGGAAATTTCAACTCATTAAAGTGAGCGTGCAAAGCTAACCTCAGATTGTAGCCATTACACTTATTTTAATGTTGTATTTCATTTAAAATGTTTGATCAGAGAACAAGTCTCCAAGGATGCATAACTTTTCTGGAACATCACAGTGAACAGCAGTTCTTCAACAAGCCTCATTACATTCAGTGCACAATATCAAGCAATGTAAAGACGATGAATAGTAGCACCACGTTCAGTTCATTTTATATTGATAAAGCTTTGTGTCTCGGGACTAACATGCTAATAACCACATCAATGCTTGTTTTGATTAAATGGATTTCTTCCAGCAGTGGAAGCAGCAGTGCCAGAAGGATATTGCACTAACGATATTCACATCCTTATGCAAGTGGAATGATTAAATTTAGCATCAAGTTACAGGTTGCTCTCTAATTCAATCTCTAATTCTCTCATTCAACTCCACCAATGGATGTTCAAGTTACAATTGGCCTGTGCATCCTCTGAAGTTCAGCTGTCAGGACAAATCCTGAACAACTCAAAAGTTATTAGCCAACTAGCCCTGCATGCATCCTTTGCTTGTGATTTTTGCCTCTGTGACTGGACAAGCATCACTATGTGCATCAGACAAAATCTATCAGAACAGAACATGACAACAGCACAGTTGGCATGTGCTAAGCTCTCTGGAGCTTTAATTTAATGCCCACTGAGATCAGTAAAGGGTGAATAGGGAGAAAACAACAAAAACCCTTGAAGAAAAAAAGCATTTATCTGCTGATAACATTTATTAAAGGACATTCAGTCAGTATTAAGCAAACCATCCCAAGGACTTACCCTGCCAAATAAAAGAATGTGATCCTCGGAAATAAAGAGCTTATTTTCAACCCCATGCAGGGCAGCTTCCAGAGCAAAACTGCACTCTGTGTTTGTAGAGTCAAAGCAGCAAGTGTTGCTATGTGGTATCAGCCCTGCCAACATCTGACAAACCCAAGGAGAATGAACACGATGTTTCTTTAAGCATGTAGTGCTTGAGCTGTTAGCCATTGTGAAAACATTAGGAGCAAGAAAGAAAATAATGAACATTACTGTACCAAAACAAGAAAAGCAGATTTCCCTCCCACCCACCCCCCACCAGTTACAGCCCTGGTACTTTTTTTTCTAAACTATATCATGGCAGAGGAATGTGTCTTTCTTTGCCTGATGGTCTCTGATTTGGAGAAGTATGTTATTCAACATCATTTAGCACACAGAGAACAAAGAAGTTTAACTGTTTCAAAGGAATGCAGAATTTCAGCTCTTGTTATAGAGTTCTTCTGAATGCTCATCACACAACTTAATATCCAGCACATACTGGATGAAAAGGAACAGGAGCTCATCAGAGACGGCCTCGTTCCAGACTCACCCCTTCTCCCCCTGCCCGTGCTAAACAGCTTCCATTTCCTTGTGAAACAGCAACAGCCTCAGATTACAATTCAGTTCTCCTAAGGATATTCACGTTGCATTTAAGTCAAGAAATCATGATCTACCGAAACATTTAAGAAATCAGGTTACAAGCGCTACTGCCAAGAATGCAACCTTTCATTTAACACAGATTTACACGACAAAGGGCCAAAATACTGACCGGTGCCTACATCTGATCTCAGAAGAATGGAAACCTCTTAGCAAAGATAAAGCCCTTACAGAACAGAGAACAGCACAGCATAAAGCTTATAGCTAAGAGAAGAGTAAAAGAGGAAAAGTCTGGTTTATTTCATATACCTATTAAGGAATTAATTTTGTCAAATATACCCACCTTAGCATAACAAGCAGATTCAAGACTGTCTTGAATGTAAGGAAGTTTAATAATTTTTTTACCCAGATAGTATGGAGATGAGTGGTTCAAGATGAACTGGAATTACACTGAAAACAACTCATGACAGCAGTGAAACATGGACTGCTGTGATCCTCAACAAGCAGGCAATGACTGCTTAAAGCTTCACGGTCTGAGACCCCAATCGCTTTAAGTGTCCAGTAATTTCCTCAGAATCAAAAATTATTTGTTCTCAGCACAACTTTTTTCAAATTCACAGTGAAAATGACAGTGCTGTCATAAAATCCTAAATAGCACCATTACTCACAGATACTGACATTTTAAAAAACAGTGCAGCTAAACTTCTGATGTTCCCCTTTAAGGCACAGCTAGGTCACCCCCAGGGTTACAAATTAGGTTTGTTTTTCTTTTTAATTTGCTTTTACCTTTTCTTGAATCCTCTTGGCTTTCACTGTTGATACAATTTTCCAGACTGCATGGATAGGACGCTTCATAAAACAGGAGAATACAGACTTATGCAGCAGATTATCCATAATTTAGGCAATTTCTCTTACTGCTTCCCTGTCTGGAGTTCTGAATGCATGTTTTCTGCCTCTTCCCAAAGATTTGTAGTCCTCGACTGTTGCACAATCCTTTTCTGCAGAGCAACGGGTGAAAATCAAAACATCAAATGCAGAGCCTCCAACAAATGACTAGTGTTAAAGTGCCACAAGGGCAGTGCAAGCTGCAAGAACTGAGGGGCAGTTCTACCAAATGCAAATCATTTCCCTGGCAGCCTGCTCGAACAGCTCTACTTCTGGTAAGAACATTCTGCTGCAAAAATCAAATAACGGTAACTAGGTCCTGATTTTTCCTACCCCTCCTAATGCCTAATGCCTCTTAAAGCTTGTTCAGCTGCAGTAAAGAGGTCAGAAAACTGCTGTTTCCAGCACATTCACCCTTCCTCCTCAAGCTGTATTTCACCGGCTGCACTGTCTGGTTTCACTTTTGTTTCACACACAATCCTGTTACGTGGATTTCAGTCAGATTAATGCTTTCTTTCATTCCCCACTTTCTAAACTGGAACTGCAAGGCACCAGTTACAGAGCCTAACAGTGCAAGCTCAGATAAAACTTAGCTTGCAACTGGGGGCTTTGCCTTGAATCTTACCTGCAAACTCATTTCCTTTCGAGTCATTACATTTGCCTTCATGACCCCTTCTCTACTTTGCACCTTTGATCAGCAGACAAATATTTGTCTGGCTTTTGTAGTGGGTGGAAAAGCAGAAAAGCACATTTCCAACAATTATCATCCTAAGTTCTTGAGTTTCAGAGTTATGGAAGTTTGGGTGGGTGTCTCCCTCTCTCTTTTGTTGTTGTTGACATTTTATGCAGAAAAGTCACAGGGCTGGGTTCTTATTACAGTGAAGCAATTCAGTCCTCACTACAACTCCACAGCTATTAACTCCAAGTCTTTTAAGTCTTTCCCAAGGTGTGTTTCTGCGCATAATAAGTTATTTTAAGGTCACTCCCAACCCAGGCCATTCTATAATTCTATTATTTAGATCTTGGCTAATACTACAGAATTTATCCTGAAGCTATTAAATACAGCTGCTAAAGACGAACCAGCCAGAGAATATTACGTGCCTCCTGCACATCAACATTTGTGGGAGGCAAAAGAAACAATTTCTTTACCTTGTCAGCACAGTTTGTAGAAAGCAATCCACATGGTAGGGAAATAATACTGCTTTGCAGGACTCTTCTCCCACTCCTCCTTTCTAGGTCTCACAGCTACAAAAAAAAAATCTTTCAATGGATTCAGGAAAGAATCCAAGACAGATTTACATATTTGTTTTCAGTGTTAACTCATCCCACGCTACTTACACATATCGCTCCCTTCAGGTTTGCTGCTCGACACAGGCAACAATTCTGACATTTCATGCTTGGAAATGTGCCTTCAACAAATCCTTTTTGTGTTCCTAAATGACTGTTTGGCTGCTTATACTTCAGCCCATCTGTTTGGATGGCACCAGGCCTGCTTACAAGGTGATCTTCCTGTTTGACTTCCTATCGAGAGACGCCAGCCAATTTTGGGCTCTCAGCACAATACATCTCCTGCCCTCACTTTGGTACAAAGCCCTGCTGAGTCAGAAACACTGCTTCTGTGCTTTATAAAATTTGTTGGCACTTGTGTGGCTCTGACCACCTGAGCGGCAGAGGAAGAAAGCTGGAGTTGTCAGCACTGTAAATTGCCAAGTACGCTCGTTACTGTGAAGCTGGGGGGATGTTATGAAGATCAGTGACACATCATAGCACGGGAATTTTAATTGCTCTGCAAAGCCAGGATCACCACAAGCAGAAGGACAAGAATAGTAAAACCAACAACACTAGCCACAGGCATAAAAGAGTCAAGCAGGGGAAAACACTGTGCTCCACTTCACTGTAATGGTTGCTTAAAAATGGCATATACTGGGACAAATTTGTTTTGTATAACCTCAAACTTTTACCTAAAATCACAGTTTTATGCCATTCACTAAAAAATCATACCAGGCTGAAGATGCTTCTTTGCGAAGTTCTGAAGTGCATGTCGAAGCTCTTTCAGAGGAATGAAGCATCCTAGGCTTGTTTCAGATTGGTCTAACAACAGTGTTTTTCAGCAGGCACTTGTACACTCACCCCTTCTGTGTATGGATGCTTAGGGAGCACAAAGGGAGACTTCTGCAGTAATCCAGATGGATGGAACCTCAGAAGTGTAGGACAACATCACCTGGTTGTGCCAAACCTTGGCCTTGGCAAATATCAGAATTCCACATTTCCTTGATTAGTACCTGAATTCTTTATTGAAAAAGAGAGAAAGATTTCTTAATTAGGAAATACTTGCACTGTCAAGAGGAAGTCAGTGGTACGTATCACAAATGTTCTCCCTCCCTCCACCCCATTTAAGAAAAGCGGTAACAAGCCAAGGAAAGCAAAGACAAGCTTTCAACATACAATATCAGCTGTCAGAACGTTTTAGTTTAAGGGTTTTAGTGAAAAAGTCCCCTTTCTCTGGTGTAAAATAATGTGACAAAATCTCCAAACATGCATTCTGACACCTGAAAGAACAGTTTCTTGTTGTAGCCTGTGATTTATCAAAGAAATCCCCTCATTTCTCATGCCATATATTTAAGAGAAAATGGAAGAAATTTAAACATTTTGACTCTACCTAGGAATGGAACAAATTTTTACTAAAATAATGATCCATTATGTGCTCAGAAAACAGCAAACAACAGAGACTGAACTCCTCAGGTCTGGCCTGGCAACTATCCAGTACCAAAAAGAGTAGCACTAACCTATTTTTTCAACCAATTCTTGGGGTATCAGTCAAGGTGGATTGAGCATCTCCCACACAGCACTTAGACAACACCTGCCCTGTAAGCTTCTTTAGTGACAGTAATGAAATATATCACTAGCAGCCAAAATCCACAAACAGCATCCAGATCCTGTGTAAAAGTAGGAAATAATTCTCTTTTCATTGAGTGAAAAAAAAAACCCCACACCAAAACAGAGATATGTACACATCTACATAGGTGTATAACTATATAAATGGAGGTGCCCCATATATACACAATGCCCCCACCCTGAAAACACATTTAAGGAGCTGATCAACAAACATAGACTTTGTCCTACTCAGTGCAAGCTGCTGGCAGCAGGACAGGCAGCAATGTGTAATTCTCGCTCATTGTAAGCTGTTTAATTTTCTTCTCCTACCATCTTGGCATCTCAGCCAGAGACCTTCACCTTCTAAAGCCTTTCATTGCAAACTTCCTCTATGCCAAGGAAGCCATGGCATTTGGGTCCTTGAAGCATATCCTATATGCATAAAGCAAGTGTTGCATTTTGGTTTTGTGTACTGTCAGAATGAGAATTTGCTCCTTCCCCCAAATCTCCCCACCTCACTGCTGTGATAAGTAACAGTAACTCCAGCAGAGCTGTTAGTCCAACATTTTCAACTAATCTAATTTTCTGTATTTTTGAGCAGGATTTATTAGCTCAATTCTAGTTAAAACTTGATCCAGTACATTTTTTTAAATTTTGAATGATGCAAACTATCTTTGGTATGCATCACTAATTTAGATTTCTTAGGATTTTAATGCTTTGATTTTAGTTCCATGTCCAGTCACAGCCTCCCTAGCCCAAAAAAGACATGATTGTACTGGAGCATGTCCAGAAAAGAGCCATGAAGATAATTAAGGGACTGGAACATCTATTATGGGAGGAGAAACTGAGAGAGCTGGGACTGTTTAGTCTGGAGAAGGGCAGGCTCAGGGGGATCTTCTTCATATGCATAAATACCTGAGAGGCTGAAATGAAGGAGGAGGAGCCTGACTTCTCAGCAGTGCCCTGTGAAAGGAATGGAGTAAATGGGCAGAAAATGAAATGCAGGAAGTTCCATCTAAGTATAATTATTTGTTTATTAAACCACTGTGAAAAGGATGAAGCATTGAAACCTGCTGCTAAAAAGGTTGTGGAATCTTCAACTTTGGACATGTTCAAAGCCTTGCAATCAGTCCTGAGCAGTCTGCTCCTTCTGACTTTGCTTTGAACGTGATATTGTACTACGTGATCTCCAAGGAGTCCCTTCCAACCTCAGCTATTCTATAATTCTGTGCAATTACAAGCTATTACTATAAAAAACCCCTAGGGATATGCAAATGGCATCATTAATTCTGCCTAAAAGTAAGTGCTTTTTAAAGAAAGAAGATACAGTTAAAGAAATGTCACCAGTAAACTGATTCCCAAATATATGGATTCATTGCTGATGCAGTGCCAAAATATAATATTCTATTTTATTGCAAGAAAATTTGCCTGAGTTTCCAGAATGCTTCTCAAACATAATACAGCACTCTTGTGTAGGAGCATTCACACAGGCATCACATAACTACATGCACTACAAGTCTGGCTGCCAAGAGCTTACTCGAAACAGTTGGACCAGATAACTGGTCCAAAACTCCTCCTAGATGCTGAAGTATTTTCAGACTTTTTTTCTAACTCTCCCAAACATGCATAAAGCAGTTTGCTTCCCCGTTTTCTTCCTTATTTCCCAAGAATACAAAGTCATGAGGAGCAACTGGCTGCAATGGCACTCTTGCTTTGCCAGGGGTTCAATCTAGATGGTGTCACTCTTAGAAAAGAGAGACCCCAGGTGTAAAATAAGGCTCAAAACCCAGCACCCGTTTCTCAAAACTTCTTTCCTTGGATGTGCTATTCATATTCACACAATTTACCCTGCCCAGGCAGAAGATAATGTCAAATATTCAGTTTTGCAGGAAGAGGAAAGAACGGATTGATAAGATGGTAGACAGAGACTTCTACATTTATGTCCTGCTGCATTTTCCTCGACCAAAGCAGTTTCCTCCCATTGCATTGTGCCAAGTAAAGGAATGCATCAGGAGTCAATGGATCATATGCAGAGTGTGTGACCAGGTGTCACATGGCTGAGAGGTGGGCTGCCAGCAGAACACACTGTGCTCAAGTGCCTCCCAGAGGCTGTGTGCACAGATCTGTCAGCCCAGCATTGCTTTCAGAAACGTAATTCCTTTATCATCCAACCTGGAGTTCACAATCAGAGGGTTAATTTCACATGGATGACAGGTTGAAGCTTTACACCCATTTTGCCACACCAGAAACACAGAATAGATATTCTTATGGCCACTGTCCTACAAACGACCTACCTTTTACTCTCTGTACAGCCAGGAAAGCTATTTGTCTTTTTAAAGCTCCATGGTATTGGGATTTGGGCCCCATTTGTTACCCACTCTCCTGGTTCTTTGCATTAATGAGCTCTAATCAGCAGCCTTCCATTTTATAAAGTGTCACCCTCTAGTGCATTGTTTAAATTTATCTAAATTAAAATCTCACCCTATTTAAAATTTGCCTCTTGCTTTAAAATCTCTTGATCAATCATTCTGTAGCTTCAGTCTAGCCTCTACAAATTTGATCAATGCGTGCTTCATTTTGTCTTCCAGATTGTTTAATAGAAACCTTAATTAGTGCTTCCATTAATTAATACCAGACCCGATACTGGTTCAGATATATCCCATTTGATAGCTCCCTCACCACTGGTGTTTCATTGTTAATTATCCTGACATTGTAGCCCAGGCAATTCCGTATTCACATTACAGGTTTATGAAGCCGAGAAGAGCTTTTTTCCTACAGAATTCTTCCTGAAGGAGCTTCCCACACATAGCAACAAGAAGCCATGGTAGAGTTAAATAACAGAAATCCACTGTGTTTTCACTTGTCTACTAAACACATAATATACTGCAGCTTATTAACTTAGTCTGAACAATTAAGTTCAGCTAATTATTCACATGTCTCAAAAGAGCATGAAAACCTCTTCTTCACTGCACTGATGGAGTGTAGGTTAGTTTCAGGGTGCTTGACAGCAGTGGGGCTAGAAAGGCTGGGCTGAAGTTCACTGCTTGTGAACCTGGCAGCCAGCTGAACTTTTTCTCACCTCTTTTATCCAAGGTTCAACTCATTACATCACCACAGTCTCATCTGTCCAGCACAGTTACTCTTTCTACAGCATTGTTGCACTATCCTCAAGTTTGCCTTCAAACACAGGAAAGTAGCCCATCCAAAAACCCACTAAACTCCCAGCCAGCATGAAATGCCTGAAGGGTGGAAGAAGGGGGCTTTAACCCGTTAGTTTTCTTTTTTTCAGACACACAACTCTTTCAGCTCCGAAGAGGACTCATCTGAACAATTTCCATATCTTACTCAGAGGAGCCCTAAGCAAAAGTACTTTCACTGGAGGTTTGCCTTAGGTGGAGAACACTTACAGTACAGCCCAGGTCCTAAACAAGTGCACTTATTTAAGGCGTAGTCAGAGACACACAAGGTCAGATTACTGAGAAAACCCTCTCTTATTCAAGTACAAGTTTTACAGAAATTGCATCCTGGACACCAAGGGCTAGATATGCAGGTGTACGCAGGCATACAAGACTCATACTTGCTAGGAGCCCCACAAGAGACTGTAGGAAAACAGGAAAGTCTTTCTCAAGCTGATTCCAGCAATTCACCTTCAAACACTTAGCATTAGCTTTTCAGAATGTTCCCCTCATAAGACTAGTGAAAGACAACATGGAAATCCAACATGCATTCTGCCAGACTTGGCACACAACTTTCTCCTTGGAATTAGGAAGTCTCTTCACTAAAGTGAAAGTAGCCCCTTCTAGCAATTTAAGTTTACTCCTCAAACTCGTTGCACAATTTATTCTGCTATATTTTCTTATGGCTTTATACCTATGCAAAACTTTTTTTCTTTCTAAGTGTAGCTACCATTCTCAAGATAATTCAACAGTTGAGAAATAAAAATAACTAACATTTTTTCCCATCTTCTCATGGTCTATTATTCTTTTCCTTTTCCAAGGCCCTTCCAAATGTTCCCCTAGGAACATTTCTCTTATCTGAATACTAAACACCACAGAGGAAAGGAAAAGGATTGCTATACTGGCTTTTACAACAGCTCACCTTAGGTTCCCTTCCTCTCACTTAGAGACCTCGCCTAGTATATGATTTAAGGAGATTACTGCTAGGTAATTCTAGATTTTTTTTCCTCTTGTCTCTGTAAAGATCTCAGATTTGAGGCATATGAGTTAAGCAAGCAAGGAGAGGAGATGGTGTGAGTGCATGAAATGTGCCTTATTGTACAGTGGAGAACGTGAATCCTGCCACCGACAGGGTGTAAAGGATCTAATTGAAAGCATGTATGTCATTTGAAAGCTGGTGGAGAGTAAGGACCAATTGCTGAGCACCTGAAACTCCAGGTGCAATTAATAATTCAGCTGCTTAGCATCTACAGAAAAAAACACATACCTTACTTTATAAGAGATTCCATTTTAAAATATCTGTCTCTCAGGGCAGTTCATTTATCTATTGATCAGATTACAAGAAGAATGTGTTGGAAACCTACATACAACTAAAAGGAAGAATCAGCATGACAGTTTTGAATAAAAGCTTGCCCAACAGGCTCTGAATTTCATGTTGTAAATTGGCAAACATCTGACTTGAAAAATAGTATTTGAAAGTAAAAAGACATTCAGAAAACGGATTCTGAAAAATTATGTCTGGTTTAGACTTTATCTGTTTGTATATCAAAGGACACTCTTCCAAGTAGTTACATGTCAATCTCTTCTTTCTGCCTTGTACACACTCCAAAAATTATTTTAGGATTGAATTATCTGTCAGTTTTGGATAGCCTGGATCTCTAGAGCAGAGGATATACAGTCGCTTTAAAGACATCAAGAAGAAGCTATTGCTCACATTATGCGCAGATGATAAAAGAAGTGTGCCTAGAGAATAAGAGAGGGCTGTACTATTTCCTGTTTTACAAACTAAGCATGTGTCTAACTGAGAGCACCCATAGCCAGATTTATCATCATCTCACAAAAACCAGCTGCAGGAATGCAAAGACATGAGACAGACAATGGTCATGAATAGTCCTACAAAAGCTTTTATATGAAGAAGGACTGAAAAGATGCAAACTGTTTAGAGCTGGCAGGAGACAGACACAGGGAAATGAAAGTGTGGAAGAACAAGGTACAGCACATCTGAAACATGGGAAGGAAGTCTGTTTTTTAAATAGATTTTCTTTTGAATAAAATAGGAAGTGATTTTGGAAAATGTGGAATTTTTTTTTTAGCATGTCATCTCAGAGGTCAAATGTTACTCAGATTCAAAGGGAGATTGAACAAGTAAGTGTATAATAGGAACATTCATTAGAAAGGGTGCAGGCTGGGATATCAAACTGTATGCTTCAGGGCAAAGGTCCCTCATCAACTCTAAGGAATTAGAAAGCAGACTTTTATAAGCAGTTATCCTGGCAGGCAGGGAAAGAATTGTTAATTCATTTATAATGCCTTTGACCTATAACACAAGGGGAGGATATAGATGCAAAAAGGAAATAAAAACGTAAACATACAAATGAATCAACATGTAGTGATTTAGAAAGAAAATCCCCAACTTACTCCTTAGAGAAAGGAAAGGGATGAAACACCAGTTAATCAGCCAGAGAGAAACAACGCGAGGTTCTGGGGTTAGGCCCAATGAGGTGGAACTGTGAAAAGGCAGGAAAAGTGCTCCAAATGTTTGAGTAAAAGAGCATCACAGTTACAGAGATAATGAAACAGAAATGTGACATACTGAAGAGAAGAATAAATGGAATTTTTATTAAAACAAAATTTACGGTGAACCAAATCACAGAGCAGATGCAATATTAAATGTTTAAAAGTTTTGTTAATGTAAGTTGATGGTTTACCAGGGAGGCAATTTGTCTAAATGATTTGGTATATGCCCTTTCTCATCCTGAGCCTGAACATGGTTCAGTTCTAGCAGAGGCAGAAGGTAACATAGAAATGATCATTCCCCAACAGACTGAAACTTGTTGACAGGAAAGGGTGGTAAAATCTGAATTATGTGTTTTGTGCACAGAAATAATAATTTGTCAGGGCTGCTTGACACTGGCTTCCTCTGCCAATGAATTCTCAACGAAGGAAGGGAGGAAGAGAAAACCTGCAACCGATTTTCTGTCTCATGAGGCAAATTAGATGAACAGATTCCAGTTGCAGAGTTTGCTGTGTTATTAACTTCTCTCAACTCTGAACACTGCCTATGTTGATACAAAACCTGTTGGTAGCTGAGTGATCTTCATTATCCCAGCTTATGACTACAAGTGAGCCCTAAGCCACGTTTCAGCCCAGGCCATTTTATTATCTTTGTCTGAAGTCAAAAGGACCCCCTGACAAACTTCTAGAAACCCCAGGCAAAACACGTCTGAGTCACTTTACAATTATTACTGAAGTTCGTTGAGTAGCCATGCCCATAAATACCCTTAACCTTTGTGTTCAGCATGGTAACCTTCAACCTTATAAATTCTTGTAAGAGAACCTCTGTAAAGATGTAAGTAGATTATAAGATCATTGTGCTGTGTTACCAAGCATATGACTGTCATGCTATCAGGCATATGCCTATTACTTTTTCTCCCAGTGTGAGGGACCACATGTGCTAGATTCACTTGACAAAAGGGAAGCAGGGAGGGAATGGGGTGCGTGACAGCTGGACGTGTGCCTGTGCCCCACAGCTAAAGGTGCATAAAAACCAGAGGTCAACAAAATACCAACTTTTCATCACCTACAATGGATCACAGACTGTGTCAACAACTTGGTCATGGCACCCTGGAGTGGGCAACTGGTGTGGCACTGGACACTGGTGTGGCACAGCAACAGAGTGAGCTCTCAAAGTAAGAGGTGGGTAGTTGTGAGCCACAGAGGATCTGTGAGCTGGGAGGGCATGGCCCCACCAGCCAGGGCTCAACCCACTGCCCTCACGGAGGGAGCAGGGCAGGCTGGAAGGGGACAGCCAGGCACAACAAGTCCATGGGTGATGAGGTAGCTCTGGGGTTAGGCTGGGAAGCCAATTCATGGGTTGGGGGCAGTCCGCCAGAAGGGTCCACAGCCAAGCATGGGCATGGCTGTGATGCAGCTGCAATGTAGACTGGGTTGGGTTGGGACCCAAGGAGTCGGAGTCTGAGCTTAAAACCAGATCCTGGGTGAACAGCAGGTGAGGAGAGACCTCACTGAGTCCTACCAACTCTGTCCCTAAGACCAGCAGCTGTGTCACAGGGCACTAGACTGGCCCTGAGCCCTGGCAGTCAAACCGCAGGAGGGGTAGAGGGTGCCCTCAAGGCCCTGATATGAGGTGAGAGATTGTCCTCACCCCCTTCTGCCAAACAGAAGGAGCATTGTTGTCTTCTTATACCACAAGTTACAGTTCTGGGAGTTCTCTTTGCAGATCTCAGCATTTGCCTGAAGCAGTTCACAAGAGCAGCCGTACCCAGCCAGAGGACGTGTCCCCTGAGACCTGGTTCCTGCAAGCTTTCAGCAGCTGCATACACAACTGAGTTGAGAGCAGAGCAGAAACACAGCATTGCTTCCCCCAGGTACTTTTGTCAGCTTCCAGCAATCTCCAGGTCACAGAGTTCCTGCACCAGGAGGGGTTTCTTTAGGTGTGGCAGCCCAGATTAATTATTTGTGCATTAATTTCTCTAATTCCTCTAAAAGCCCATATAAACTGCTGGTGCCTGTAGCATCCTGCAGCAATGAGCTCCCATTCTTATCATTCCTCTGGCTATCAAATTCCTTTATGAATCACTCTAAAAAGCAGAAACTATAAATTTGTGTAGCTAAATTACTGCTGAATTCTTACTGGCAACTGAGAATAGACCTTGATCTGGGGTAGCTCTAGAAGTACCAGTTGCTTTGAATGATTTGATTAGTATCAAATGTGTGCTCACATGCAAACATAGACTTTGGGGTTAAAGATATTAGGAAAACTACTCTTGGGAAAAAAATGATACAGTGTGTTTCACTTATGTAAAATCTGGCAGCCAAAATGTTGAGCAGATTAAAAAAGGAAAGTAAGGGGCATGTTAGTAAAAAATTTATTGCATAGAGACACCTCCAGAGACTACAAGAGCAGAGCAATCACAGTGTCAGAGCCATTTATCACCAAGAGAAGACTCGGTGTTCCCACTGTAACCTTGTGTTTCTATGGAGAACGCCTTCTTTGGATTTCTCCCCGTTTTGATTGATACAATACACCAAATATGCTCAAATGCTGTTTCCAGACTCAGTCAAGGCTCCCTGATAGAGAAACAGTACACAATTTGTCAGTCAGAAAAGAAAATTACCTTACAGTCCCTGTATTTGGGATATTCAGTGCAGCATATAACTGGGAAATGCTCACTAACTCTATGGATTATGGGGAAATTTGAAAAACAACACTGCAGAGCTGAGACAGATCAAGACATCAGCAGAATGCTATCATCCACTCATGGTGTCAAACACAGGGACTTTTCCCCATGTCTCTGCAACGGGAATGTGCAACAGGATGAGGATGTTCTGCTATTATACCTTAGTTGCATTGCCTTTTGATGTGCAGGAAATCCTGTAATACCAAGAAAAATTATTCAGGAATGGAGCATGAGAGCTTGTTGGCAAAGTTAGCTGGGACTAAATGCCACAAGGCCCAGCTTAAGGTGTCCCACACTGTGCATTCCCAGCCCACCCCAAGCTGCTCAAAGAACCTCCAGACTGTTGCTGCTCCCCAACAGCAGCTTATCTTGTAAGAGATGATACCCACTTCCCTATCTGATGCAGAAAGCTGATGCCAGGTGCTCTGCTGGCTTTAAAACACTGAAGAGAAAGGAAGTCTCCATTTTCCTCATGATTCCATTTCAGGTCTTCTCTGTCAAGAGTCATCTCAAGGGCTTCCTGTACACAGAACCTTGCTCTTGAGCTTTTGAGCTGCTATGGTTTGTGAGCGGGAGAATGTAGAGTTGCATTTCATACTTTAAGGAGATCATTTCAAGACAGGGTTTCTAGTGGAGTTAGTGGTGTCGTAACTGGGGCTAGCAGGGCATCTTCTCCCATTTTTCTATTTAAAACCCATCTTCAGCATATGGGTCACTCAATTTGCCTATAGATGCTTACAGTGAGTGTGTAAGACATTACTATTCTCCTTCCATTTGTTTTTCTTTGGCATTCCATGAAATAACATGATGCCATTACCCTGGGATTTACTACTGTTCCGTTTTGCTTCTCATATCTCTCCGTTCCAGAGCGCAGGAAGCTAACCTCCTGCTCTGTTGTCTCAATGCAATTTCCCTTATCACCTCCTGGGATATCTTCTTCGTAAGCCTTGGACTCTGGTATATATTTAAATAACAATCCTCACATATGCTTTACAGAAAGCACACTGTACTCCCTGCTGTCAGTGCAATGATAGATTCTGTAAATAAATGTATTATGACACAAATCACAAAAAAAATTATTAGTAGTGCCAGAAAGTAACATTTATATAGATTGTCAATTAACCACCTGGGAAGCCTGCATATAGGAAACATCTGCATTTATTTTTACTGTATCAGAATATCATTCAACAGTACTGGGTTATTTCACTCCCTTGATGAAATGCGTGCACAGAGTGCTTATTAATGGAAATAAAGTAAATGTACTGTGTGAGATAGGAGAAGATTGTGTGGATAGAAACAAGCACTTCTGGGGAAAAGGAAAGCAGCATTTGTATCTGGGGTTTTTTTGCCTAAGATAGAGTGTTTGTGCATAATTTATCTGATGTATTTGCAAGGAGCTGTCTACTCATGAGATATGAATCTCAGGCAGCTAGAAATACAGGCCAAATCTCACTCAAGGGTAAGAGGTTCTTTAAGTCCCAGTACCCACTCAGTCTCATCGTGGCCACCGTGATGAAATGAACATTGGTGTTCCGTAAAGTGGATTTTGTCACCACTGATTCATTGCATAGTGATGATGGAGCAGTCATATATAAAAACTCTTCCTGCCCACTGCCCTAGATTCCAGCTTTTAACTATGAAAGGTAACTGAGCTACGAAATTACCTCATGCATTTTGTCCGGTGGTGTGGATGCTGAAAAGCTGCTGGCAGAGAAAAATCCAGCATTTTGTAAGTATTCTGTGAGAAAGTTGTTGGTTCTCACGTGAACAAGCAAGATGGTTTTCTGAACATCATGCAAGTGTTGTTTGTATGTAGAGTTGTTATGAAACTAAGTAGAAAATATTTTAAAAATAATTGTCGTGAAGTCCAGCCAATCACTTGGAGATTTCTGGTTAAACCAGAAACCAATGATCTTTTACCATATACCAATGAGAGGGTTATATAAATCTCACCTGTAATTAAATAAATAATTCACTTTCTCTCAACCTTGTCTCCAACTTGGACCTTCACTCTTCTTCGCCGTCCGTGTTGCAACAGCGATACAGTGGTGGTCCTGTACATACAGGTCACATATGAGTGGCATAGAAGTAGACATACAGGTAACATAAAGAGTGTTTACCACATGCATTTTCTGAGAAAAGCATGAATACCAAGCCTTACTTCCATTCTTAGATTCAGCTGTGATCCTCTCTACCAAAATCTGAAGGGGCACTGGAATGGAAAACAGGCATTTTACAAGAGAATGGCACATCTTATATCTTGGCTGCAAATAAAAGGCTTTATTTTGCACAGCTCCTGCACATGTCTGCAATGGCTGGACTCAATCTTAAAGGTCTTTCCCAACTTAAACAATTCTATGTAAGTCCAGAGTACCTCTAATAATGTTGCGAGGGATGCCATTTATGAGTACGGCCACAAATTCACAGGACAACCCTTGTCACTCTTGCAATATTATTTTCTAGGTCACAAAACTCAGATAAAAAAGGTCATTTACAATATTATCCTTTCTGTCCCTCAAAAGCATATGTACTTCCAGAACTGAAGAACTCCTCAGTACCTTTTAAGTTCAAAAATGGCCAGAATGAACAACAATCAGCAGCACTCTCTTGCTCTTTCAGCCAAAGGACAATTCAAACGTTCTACCCTAAATATCATTTACTCAAGAGCACGGTTGTCCCACTGAGTCACTTTTCTAAAGTAAACAGAGCAAACAAAGTGCAATGTGTCATGAATAAACATTGTCAACAGAGCAATTTTGACTGAAATGAAAAACAGAAATTCCCAAGCACTAGAAAAATAATTTCCTAGGTAAATCATGGACATACAGTCTCTACCATCAAGGAAGTCACTCTGAAATTACATTTCTCCCTCTTCAGCATAAAATTCCAATTGTACTGAAAATAATGGAAATGCTCTTATCAATTTTATGAGAGAAGGTTTTCAACCTAGTCTTTTTAAAGGAATAGCACCAGAAATTAGTCACGAATAGCATTTACAAAGTTGCAGCCTTTCTTTAGAGCTTGCAGATGGAAGCAAGCAGGGGAAGTGTTTTACCCTCACTTCACCTGCAACCCACAGACTGTGAGTCGGAATTTCCATTTGGAGCAGCTGAGCCATTGATATAAATTAGCAAATCACAAAATTCATCCCAGCATTAGAAGACAGGTCTTGTTTCCAGTGAAAGGAGCTGCCTTCTAATTCCAAAGCAGATGGTAGGACAAGGTCAGACCTCTTATCACTTGTGTAACTGCTCCTGAATTAGTCCACCTTCTCAAACTCTCTGATCAATTTAAAGCATTAACCTTCCACTAGGCAAGAGAAGGGATAGGTTGGTCAAACCAATTTCAGTATGTGTCACAGCAAGTTCCCCTGAGGGCTTTATCAGCTGTTTGTTAATGGTTGAGGAAAACGTTGATAAAAACAGCTGTGCAGAAAGATTAAATATATTTCCCATGCTGACATTCATAGTGACTCCGAGTTCACAAACACCTCATAAAGTATTAGTTGTAGGGCAGCATGTATCAAGGCTGTTTTTTAAGGCAATTACACTTAATTTGTCAATCAGAACCGTTCATCAGAAATAGAACAGGTAGAAGCAAATGAGAATTTATAGACAAATCCCTTGCCTCAGAATTTGCTTTTACAAACATTACGCACAGCTACTACAAGAAAGGTCACTGAAATCATGAAATTTGGATGAGCAGGCTGCGGACTGCAGCAGTAAACATTTCTGTTTGCCCGGGTAGCTTAACAGTGTAAACAGAGGAGGGGAATGCAGGGGAAGGTTTTGTATCCACACTCTTACTGCTCGGAAGTGAATGGCGCAAGTCGAGTGCCAAGGAACAACTGCTTGCAAAAGACTACATATCAAAGAGCTGTAGAACAAATGGATAGAAAGGACTTGTAGAAGTTTCCTAGTTGAGTGCTTCTCAACAGTTTTTCACCACTGTCTCATCATATCTTAGACGGCACATTTTCCAAACAATTTAAAATCCCATCATGTTAGTGAAATATACAGCCAAATACAAGCAAACAAATGAATAGAAATGATAGTATAAAAAATGAAAGCATGAATGATCCCATTTCAATGCACTTGTTGTTTAGTTATACAAGAGAACAATTACAACAAAACAAGTAAGATTAATCTTTCTTTGCTTAAATCTTGGCTTGTTCTTTCACTAGTAAAGGCTGAGAAACATCGACACAGACTGTTGCTGACTATCCTAAATTTTGTGTGTATTATTCCTCACTGTGCTTGTTTGCTCTGTAACCAAAGACTTTCAGGGATGGAAATTATCCATATACATCTGGAAATTTCTTCAGTGACACACAGACCAATCCAGTGGTCAGTTAAGCTGAGTAATCTGTTAGCCAAAATGTGCCCACTGTGATATGTTCATTCTGCAATTTGTTAAGAAAATTAAAATAAGAATGTTGTCAAGATTAACTGTGAAGTTCTTGGTTGCAGATATCTGGGTTTGAACAAAGGTTGGGAAGAGGCATGATCAGAGAAGACTCTCCCTTCTGGAATTCATTCTTCCTTCCCTTCCAACACAGTCCTGATGCATTGATTGAAGCATACAGTTAAAGATAGATTGTATCAGGATAGTTTTGAAATATATGTTTGTTCAATTTGTGCACATGAATATGAATTAACAATACTTTAACATGCTTCAGGACTAATGGAATCTTAAGTTTTTTTACTCAAAGTTTCTCTGTATGTAGGTAACGACCAACTTTTACTCTTCCTTTTGTATAAAAAAAGAAGATAATTTTCTCTCAGGTCAGCTTACACAATAAGAAAGATAATCAAATAGCTAGTAATTAGGATAATTAAGAGGCAAATTATTAGATGTGAAAAACATTTTTTCAAATAATCCTCTGAAATACCTTTCAGTGCAAGGCTTCAAGGCCTAACTAAAAGTTGCTCTGCATTCTATGTAACCTTAGTTAGTGAACTTCAATTAACCAAAAATCCTTCTTAAGCAAACAGTTTAATGTCCTGAGATGCTGATTAATTACATTGGAAATTCCCCCAAGCATTAAATCACTTGGTTGTCTGAAATAGTTCTTTGCCATTTTCTGCATACAGGTAATCAAGCATATGATACAGTACAGATGTCAGATTGTTATTTTACCTAGTAACTCCAGAAATGAGCACTAAATTGGAAAGAATACTGTAGCACAGTTTTTAAAGTTACAGATAAGGAGAACAGAACTTCTATTTTCAAGACCTTGCAGCTCTTAATGATGGTTTTAAATTATTCCTTACTCCTCATGAGAAATGTCTGGCCTACAGAGTTATCATGTTAGCCTTGACACCATGGGCTAATTAGATGTTAAGCATAACAGCTCGAAAAGGAAAAAGCCTTCTCCCAGCATTAATTCTTAAGACAATCGTTTGAAGAATTTGTATGGCAAACTGTTCCTGTGCAGGGTGCACAGAGGAAGCCAGAGAAACACCAGCACTGCAGATAATTTCCATTCAGCAAGAAATCCGAGCACTGCGGAAAGCAGGACTCTGCCAAAGCCTGGAGAGCAATGGTCATGTGTCTCTTCTAGAGAAACACCTGTGTCGAATAGCAATCCATGACCACTCTGTTGACTCAGCTGAGAAATGGGATCTTCCCAGTCCCAGGAGATGCTGGTGTGGAGCCACTTCCCCTCCTGCTCTTCTGAAAAGCAACCACAAATTCCTTCTCTTAGCTATTGCTCAGGTTTCTTTTTCTTTTTTTAATCGGGATTATGTTATTTGTGTACGATCACCAGTATAGAAAAAAACTTTTAACCAGGACATCTCCACGGATGCTAATTTAGCACAATTATACTTAATGATAGTGAAACTGCTCAACAGGGATATATTCATTCAGTGATATAGAAATAAAGTATTACAAGATCTTAAATCACTGTGAAATCCCAAACTTCCATCACAAACAGAGATTCCAGTCATAATAAGGAAATAAATACCAAAGACAAATTAGATGCTGTGAGTAATCTCCTTACTGCTGCAGTTTTACTTTGATGGCTACTTTATGTCATGGCAAGTCTTTTCAGAAGCATTTTTCTGTCTCTTTATCAGGATAACTGTTTAATTGAGTTGGCTGTCTACCAGTTCAGAGGATTCTATTGAATTAGCACTCAGATTTGTTTAGCTTTAGCTAATCAGACGTGCAGGTGTGATGTTCCTGCAGGTCTTTCAGAAAGCTTATGTGTTGAAGAGAACAGGTTAGAGTAATGAAGAAGATGTGTTGCAGATAGTATATATTCCCTAGGGTACCAGACTGTTTTTCTTCCTTTTATATTTTATGTAATTATTACAAATCATGATTGGAAGAAATCTATGTTTTGCTTACAGTAAATAATTATATGTCTGTGAACTGGATGTTTAGATTAAAAACAAGAAAACACGAAACTAAGAAAAGAAGTCCACAATAAATAAGGGAAAAGTGGCTAAATCCCTACTAAAATTGCCTAGCAGCTAAGATGGCTGTTTTTTCCAGTGATACACCACCAATCCAAATCACTCTAGAAATAAGGCCACAAACTCAATTTCCATCTAGCCTTGAAACAAAAACTAGAGAGAGAGATGTCTATTTGAGGGGGGGGAAAAAAGTAAGAAGAATAAATTACTTCTAGAAAGGAATTAATGCATATTTAATGATAGCTTTACTTCCAGCAGCCTACATGTAATTTCAAGACCAAAAGCCAAACTTGGCTATTCATATGAAGATTTTTAGGGTGTGCAAGAACAGGATGGTCTTCATCTTTCTTGAAACACCTACACCTGCCCCAGGGCACTCAGGCCCATGGATCTTGTACTGGAAGGGTAAGGAGAGAGAATTTCTACTGTTACAGCCAAAGATTAAGTGGCCACTGTGCAAGAGAACCCTGACTGTGTCCTTGTCCCCCATCTTCATGTCCACCCTCCTCATGCTCACTACAGCACCAGGAAAAAAGCATGGACATGAATCCTTTCCTGCCGAGTTTTCTCCCCTGCCTCAGCAATCCTCTGCTTTTGTGAAGGTAAATTTCAGATAACAAAAAGGATTGGGAGAAAGGAGTACACCATCTGTTTTGTGCTTCTTGAACTTCAGAGTTATTTTCTTCCATCATGATGGATTTTTTGGTTTCCTCTTTCTGCCCACTAAACTCTTGCAGTGAGAATATGGAATTTCCTTCCTACACAGGAACATTTAGCATTTTTGGGGGTAAACATATAGGCCCAGCTCTGCATTACTCAATGAGGCTTTTAAGGTACCACTGTCTTCATCAGATAACAGGCTGTTATTGTTGGCTACATCATAAAAATAATTTTTTTAAGCATGTCAAGGCTAGAAAGTAACCAGCTTTAGCTACAAAGTCATATTTTTGTGTGTTACTGTCTTCAGAGGAGGAATAGGATTATTTTGTGGCTTAGGAGTTGTCTGTATGCTCTTTGTACCTTTTGTCTTTCTTCCCTTGTTTTGCCATGGCTTCTTTAGGACCCATGTTGAGCCAGACTGTACCTGAGAAGAAATCTGCTCCTTGGCACATCAGCTCCAGGAGCTGTAAAAATGTAAGAGCACTGCTGGAAATCTCTCACTTTCTGAAATACATAGCAAACTGTATGCATTACTTGGGTAAAAAAGATTCCAGCCTTTCTGTAGTGGTAGGACATGAGGCAATGGTGTTAAACTGAAAGAAGGGTGATTTAGACTGGATATAAGGAAGGCATTTTTAATGATGAGGGTCGTGAGGCACTGAGAAATGTCTCTGAGAGAAGCTGGGGATGCCTCATCATTGGAAATGCTCAAGGCCATGTGGGATGGGCTCTGAGCCACCCGGTTTGATGAAAGGTGTCCTTGCCCATGGCAGAGGGTTGGACTTGGTGATCTTTAAATGTTTATTTCAACAAGACATTCTGTGATTCTTGTCATTTAAATCATATTTCAGAATACTTCCAGGGTGGAAATGCCCCAAGAAGCAGAAGACCATGACTTTTCTGTCTAATACAAAATTATGTAAATTTGCTAGTAAAATAGGAAGGCTATGTACAAAAGATCAGCATGGAATGTTAATATGAACTGTATAGGATCTCCTGAATATTTTCTCTGCTGAGTTTCCAAACTCTCTGCCAGGCTTTTCATAATGTAAAGGATCTCAAACGATGATCATGGTTCATGTTGTTTGCAGAAAGAAAATGTGATTTATTATTTACAAGAAGATCTATCAAAAAAGATGTCAAATCACAGGTGGTTTTGTCCATACTGACAGGCTGCTGAGTGTATATACACCAGTTTCATACTTCAGTTTATCCTGATTTAATTTCATTCATAATTGACAACTGCATTTGCCTTTTTATATCTGCAATAAAATACTGTGCAAACAAAATTTGTGAGTATACGTGCTGCAAATCTTGTATCAACACTGACTGGCTGCCAGATTTGGAATCAATTCACTGATTAGTTTGAGAGCGATTAATATGAGTGCTTAATTTAAATCCCTGATTTAAAAACATTTATGGAAAGAGAATTGACAGCCTAAATAGCACTTCAAAGTGCTACAACTGTTCCTTCCATGGATTCTGCTTTCGTGAAGTGTGGGGGAACGTTTTTGCTCAGGTACAACATGCCATAAGGTGATGATGTCCAGATGCCAAATTTTTCAGCCCTTCTTGCAACAAGAAATTATAACTGTTAACAAGTTTTCTGAGGAAAAACTGGAAGAAAATCCAGTTTTTTCTTAAAACTGAAAGGAACACTAAGCAATGGCTGAATAGGGTACTAAGCTTAAATATTCCATTATACCCACACTTGGAATTTCAGTCTGTTTTATATACTCTACTTCTAGCTAGGACATGACAAGTAAAATTGAATTTTGAGTTTACATAGTAAAACAACAGTAAAACTCCCCATAGAGTCCAACAGCTTCCTGTTGTAACTATTAATGCAGCTAGAAACTTTTCTCAGCACTGTCATGTCAGACATGGAGCTTTCCTTCTCTGCATACTTCTGTCCTAGATGGATGGGAAACCCACAGCCCAGGTCCAGCCATGGCTTTCCCAGCTGTCTGCTGTGCAGTTCTCCAGGAGCAGTGCAGAAGGGATCCGATGTAATGAACATACCCATAGCCAAATGTCAGGGCTGACACTAGAAAAGAGGGGCTCTTGACACTAGGCCTGGTTTTGAAAGACATTATGAAAAAAAGAAGTCATAACATCAAAAAATTCTCTCTCGGATTGATTATGAAGGAAAGAACCCTAGAAGATCAAATAAATTCAATTATTTCTTTTTATTAGGACACAGCTGCAAGCTCCTTCTCTAACAGACTGAACACATCTTCTTGCATCTTTGAACTCATCCAGCTTTGGTTGTTTACCATGAGATACTGCCTTCTGATCCTTCTGAGACTCTTCCTTTCTCAAAGTCAAAATCACAGCAGCATTTTAATAGCTAAAATAAATTACTGAACACTCTCATATCATAATTTATGTACATATACAACCGTTGTTTTGTTGACCCTTTCATCTGTTTAAATCTGCCTGGACAGGGTGGAAGCAGACAGATTTCAATGGGAAATAAGAAATGTGCCCAACTGCATTATGGATTTTTCTCTTCTCCAGCTCCTTTTGGAAATATTTATTAGTTAAACCCAACATGTGTGTAACACTGTCTGCTAAGACCCAACATTACTGTTTTGCCCAGGCAGAATCCCCAGATATTTGGAAGGTACACAGTTCAGAACTGATGTTCTCCTTGGCAACTTTATTTTTGTGAACTACTTTTGCAGCCTATAGCAAATTCCTTTCTATTTCTTATGGGCATATGCAACATGAATAACAGTACAAATTTGTTATGCTGCTCTGCCTATACCTGTCTGGGTAAGAAAATAAAATTAACTCTTTTTCCTATTCACTGCTTCAGGCTGCCAATAAAAATGGAAAATCACAGCAACCACCCACCATGATTAGAAGAGATTTTCATTGTTTTATAGCAGTCAAGCAACACAGAGCTGACCTCAAGGGCTCAACATTGACATGGATTATATTCAAATTAAAAATTGATGGGAGAAACCCTCCTGACCTCACCATTAGTTCTTCCAAAAGAGCTCCACTTTATTTTGGAGTGAATTGAACCATATGGAGTTGGCATGCAGAATCAGGGAGGATGGATTCTGGCCTTTTATTGCCTTCTGCAAATGGAAAAAAAATTATATTCATACTTGACTAGTCAGCACACACAATAGTGCAATTTTGTGGACTTATTCACTGTTCTTCAGGAACACAAAAAGCACAGGTTCCTCTTCCTTAAAAAAAAAAAAGAAAAAAGAAAAGAAAAAAGGAGAGAAATTGCTCTGCAAAAACTCTTTCTTCATCTTTTGAAATAAGCTCATGGCAATCAGTCTTCGTTTAAACTGTAAGGGATCTGGCTTGGGTCCTGGAATAGACTCTGGTTCCTTTTAAAACAGGGAAATAGCTTCTAAATACATTGAGCTGCTTTTTAGAATTTATGAAGTAGAACACAAATCTAAGAGCTGGCAACATTTAGTGGTAATGAGGCAATTCTTACATGAGAGAGTTCATTACAGGATCAGCTCATGTTATTTTCCAGCAGCTGGAAAACAGAATGTTTCGCAGGATTGGAATGAAAAATCTCACTTTAAAATTATCTTGTGTATACTCTAATACACAATTAGTGTAAGATGGAAGCATAGCAGAATTCATCCTCCTGCTTCTAAAGCAATGGGCTTTTCACTGAAGGAAGAATGGGTGTTTTACTGAAGGAAGAAAAGATGTTTTCCTCATACAGTGCTGTTGTGCCAGCTGACCAGTAGCATATGGTGGAGAGTGGGTCTTGGCTGTGCTTTGTTCCTCTGAAAATGTTTTGAGATGACCAACGTCGCTCTTGTACGAGGCAGAACCTGTCCCTGTAGTCAAAAAGCACAAAGACAAGGAGTGTGATTGGCTCTGTGGTGCAAAGAAGAGGCATTTCCTTACACAGGAACATTTCTTAATAATCTGCCATAACTCTCCAAGTGGTCTTTCCTACTATATTTTTGCCAGCAGATGGCTTCACAGCAGAAGCATGGCCCAAAAAGAGCTGGAGGTCTCCTCCCAGTCTCAGAGCTGGAGCGTGTTTGCCAGCAGCGAGCTGTGTAGATGCAATTCCTACCCACCAGCTCAGTCTCACTACTCTTTCACCACTCAGATTTTACCAGGACGAGTTGCAATAATGCTGTTTTTTAAAATGACTGTATTGATCAGCCAGTGGATGCTACTACAGTAGAAAATCCAGCTTCTCCTTTTGCTTTCTTTTTTTTTTTTTTTCTGGTGGTCTGCAGTGTGCATGCTGAGAGATTCTCTAAGTGACCCAGGACTGCAAACACAATCACCCCAAAATGGGAAATATTTTCCCTCTAAGTTGCACTCTGCTGCTGTTCAAAGTATTTTCAAAAGACGCTAAGACAACTGTTTCACTTCACTTGTTATCTCCAAGTGTCCCCAAGTTCAAAAGATACTTAAGTCAGTTGAAAACAACAGGACAACAAAACATTCCACTCATCCTTTTTAAAAGGCTGCAGAAGCCCGGAGAACAGCTGGAACTTAAGCTCTCAAGAGGAATCTAGTCATCCCAAGTCAGCTGTAGTTCCTCACCAGTTACTGAGCTGGCTCCCACAGTCAGTGCTGGTGCAGAAGGGGGTGGTGGAGACCAAGGACAAAAGCTGCTTGCCCAGCACTCAGTTCCCCAGCCGGCTGAGGCAGGTGGCTGTCATCACTATTTCCCTCCTCCCCAGTCAGGCATTATGCAAGGCTCAAACATGCCTCAGGAGTGAGGCCACAGAACACGCAGTCAGAGAATCAGGAGGGGTTGGGGAAAGGACAGAAATGGACAGAAACCTGTGAGGATTTTTAAAAGAAGGGTATCAATAAGAAGCTTATTTTCTTGCAGAGGATTGCAAACCTTACATTAACAGCCTGACTGAAGTCAACAGATAGGCAGACTGGGCACAAACAGCAGTGTGAGTCAATGCCAACAGTTACCACCATAATTCTTTGTCTCGGAAAAAAAATGAATTATAGAGAACTACACAAGTTAGGTAATAAGCAATATTTTTTTAAAACATGTGGATTGCAGTGCCAAAAGTCAAGGCAGCTTGAAAGCTCTTGACTGCAGTCATGAAGTGCAATGTCAGACTGCTGAACCAAGAAAATTTTTTGCTTCAGACAGAAAATGAAAAAACAGAAACCAAAAACAAGAGAAAAAACAAACCGCTAAAAAAAAAAAAAAACAACCTGGCAGAAAAAGAACCAGGTATCTCAGCTGCAAAGAAGGCCAAACTGCGAGCTAGAAACAGATTGCCAAAGGAAGATACCCAAGCAAGTCAGCCAAGTATTCATTTTGATTTATACCAATGCTTGGCCCAAAGCCCCAAACACTTTAAAATATACTACTTGAACAGTAGGAGTATGAGTGAAGTTGCAACTCCAGCTTCAGATTAATTTTATAGAAACTTTAAATTATTGCCAGCCTTTAAAGAGCAACTTCTAATGGTTTGAGTTTCTGAGACAAGTGAATAAGCTCTGAATGAGACATGAGAGGGAGAGAGACGGAAATAAAATATACTCCAATAATCCAATACCAGTAGCTTTCCTGGTAAGAGTTTTTTGTTATGGAGGCAAAGAGGCTGCCGTTCTTGGCCTACCACTCGCCCAGGATGTATAGGTTTGCAGCAAGTTTCTGGCTGAATTTTTGCCTCTCTCTACAAGAATTCAAACTAGCTAGTAGTAGCAATTTCTGTCCTGAAATCCAATCTATAGCTCTAAGAGACTATCATGTTGTCATGGCTCAGTGAGACCCAAAAAGAATTTCACTGTTGTTTGCAAACAGATTGATATGGCTGAAAGTCAGGGTATGCTCTTCTGTGCTGGGGAAGATATAATTTAACACTCTTGGACCCAATTTTACCCTAATTATAGGCAGCTGAGAAGTTAAAGTCAGGGGGCAGAAATCAGACCTCTCACTGTAGGCTGACAGACAAATAACAATCTGCTACACAGCAGAATGTGATTTACTCTGCATACTGAAAAATTATTTTTAAATAGCTCTATAATATCAGGGATTCTTCGGAAATAGAGGACCAGGGGATTAAGAAGCATAAATGACAATGCATTAATATGAAAAGAGCCAAGATGGCTTGGCGAACACCCTCCTACTCCTGGATGCATTAGAGATGCACTTCTTGAAGCAGTGAACAGAAAACGGCACGAAGGAGTAAAGCCTGAAATGGAGGAAAGGAAGCAGGAGAAGGAAGTTCTCCAAAGATTAATCTGCTATTATATTTTTAAGACCCCTTTGTTATCAACAGCTTAAGTATAACTGGATTTGCCTTGCTTTTTCTTACTCTCTTGCTGCAGCCAGAACTGGCAGCGACATTGCAATCCTTGAAGTAAGCGCTGATAAAAGGAAAATCCACAGGGAAGCCCAGTGCGTTGTTTTCCAGGCGCTTTGCGCGCAAGGAGCGAAGCTGTGGTTAATTACCTGCCTCCAGCCACTCCTTAAAAGCTGAAGAGCTTTTCTTTGTATGGCTACAGTAGCCATAGCAGCTGCTCATTTATTAGTTGCAGCACACATTAGAGCAGGCTGGGTAACAAGACTGTGTGCAAGGTGAAAACGGCAAATTCTACTAAAAAATAAAAAAAAGAGGCCAATAATCTGTTTACTGAGAGCAGGCAGTGCAGGTGCCAATCAAAACCCGAAACTGTCATGAATTTCACTGTTAGGAAAGAATGACTAACAACTGAATATTGCACTGATGTATGTAATTATGTTCTGATCTAACTACCCCTGGCATCTGGTAACAGATCCTTCACTAAGGATGGGCCTGAGTCCATAATTTTTCTCTCAAATTTGAAAAACCAAAATCTTTGACAACATTAGCTGTATTCAGACCATGACTTGGAGGTAAACACAATCTGACTGCAGCAAGACAGAGACTCTAGCAGTGAATTTTCCTGATATTTTACTGTTTCAGTGGGGATGAGTAAGAGTGGAGAAGAAAGGGCACTGTTTGATATCACAGTATAAACATTACTGCTTCTGTCTCTGCCAGAAAGTTGTCACTGAAAGAATAAGGTACAACTGTTTTGAATGCTGTATACCCCACATGAGGAGATCATGAAGAGCAGTGATTCTGTTCTCAGTCCTTTTCCCTGAGGACCACATGTCACTGCGGTTGCTCTCACACACAGGCCTGGAGGGCAACAATACTCAGTTATGGGACTGGCCATAACTATTTCATTGTCCTCTCTCCTGACATTCCCATAACTAACACCGCTGACCAGTCAGATATTCCCAGCCCTGAATCACCTCCCCAGATGTTGCCATTCCAATTCTTCTGTCAGTTGTGTGCCACGCAAGCTTAAGACCTGAGTTTTCTCAGTAGGCTTTCTCCAAAGTGTACCTGTTCCCAAAGAGCTCACTCTCACATCATCATCTCCCTTGCAAGGGAGGAATAGCTTTTAATTTCATCCAGATTTCACAGCAACTAGCACCTGCTGGCTGTTTTTTTGCTAGGAAATTTAACATTCAACTCCAGTTCTATGCTATCTTTTGCCTCTACAAGTCTGGCAAATGAGGGCATGTATTTGCAACATGACACTCAGCCTTTTTTCAGCAGATGCTTTGAACAGTCTCCTCTATGTCTTGGTAAAATTACTTCCTACTGAGACAGGAACAAGTGGGGCATGGGAAACCAAAGCCCAGGAAATGATGAGTTGTAATTGTTTTGGGAAGGCATCCACTTTCCAAAAAACCTGCCTATCTAAAACATGTTTCCAAAATGTCCTAGCCACTCTGTTACACCCTCCCAAATTCTCATTATCACCCAAAATAAACAGATGAAAAACACAAGCCTCTCAGCTTCCAGCAGAGGCCTGCTTCCGTGGAAACACTTGGCATTTCAGCCGAGACTGAGTCTGGATCTGGCAGAGACCAGCTTGTTTAGCACAGGGCTGGTACCCTTATTGAAGAACACGTTAAACTGTGCCCAAGAGCACAGTTGGGATTTGTACTCCGGATTTCAAATGAAGACTAACTAGTCTCTGTATAAAATAAAATGAAATTAAATAAAATTTAAAAAGCAAATAAAACAAACCAAACAAAATAATAATAAACAAAACAAAGGAAAATAAAACAGAATAAATTTTAAATTAAATCAATTTAATTTAATTAAATATATAAGTTGTTTGGCATTGGAGCTTAGGCTGAACTAAAACTAAAATACAAGACAATAAAAAGAATGAGGTGTTTGGCACTGGAGATGACTTAGCCATTTAAAGATGACCATTAGCTGACTTGTGGCTAATACAGAAGAGCCATTTCTGAGTCTCAGGCAGAGGAATCAAATGTAGGAAAATGGAAATTTACACAGTTTAGCTCCTGAGATTAAAAAGTTACCCATATTTCATTTGAAGCTCAAAACAGAGCAATATTTTCCTCAGAGAATTTCCATAGTTCTGTAAAAGAAAAAAAGCAAAGCATTCTTCCTGCTCCACTCTCCCTGCAAGGGGGTGGTTATGAGAACTATCCACAGCTTTCAGGTATGTTTAAGGCTTAGGTTTTTAAGGTATGTAATAGAGCTCAGTGCTACAATTTCCAGCTTTCTCTTTTTAATTCCCAAAATTAAAACTTCTGGAGCTGCAGACACAGAAGAAAACTGCACCAGTTATAACCTAATGGTGGGCATGTGTGCTAGTGCAATTTAACTTATTGTGAGGCAGAAATACTGAACTTGGTCTGAATGAAACATTAATAGAAGATTGTGTATGAAAGCATCACACATGACTGGAAACCTCTGAGTACACGGTGTGGGAGTGCAAGGGACTGACATCTACAACACACTGTGTTAGTGACTGAAATCAACTTTGTTTAAAATAAATACCATCTTCCCCTTCCATATGGTCTCTTGCTGAGTTTTGTGAAATTAATTTTGTACATGTTGCTTTGGTAGAAGGATCCAGGAGCAAGTGATTCTCATTCCAAAACAATTAGCACATGACTAGGGAACAAATCTGTCAGTACATCAGCCTGGAGACTAAACTTGAGGCAGTTCTCCTGCCTTAGGTACTTTTAAAGAAAGTATTCCATAAACCATTTCTCTCACCCATTTAAGTCCCTGGGATCACTGCCATATTGCAAGCAGTGAAGTCTTGCTAAATCAGCAGGACAGACTGTCACAAGATGTGATAGCACAGAATGTTTTAAAATGTACACACATACTAATCGGGGGAGATATGGACAGATCTTTAATCCCTTTGCAAATTGGCAATTTAAAAAGCACCATTCCTAGAAAGCCAACTGACATATTAAGGAACCATTTTTAAAGCAAGAAATTGCCCAAAATGCTGGCATAGAGAATCATAAGAAATTAAAACCTTCCAAGCCCTTTCCAGTAAAGCATACAAATTTGAGCATTTCAGAAGCTTTGTTCTTATTCCAAGATGCTTCAGATTAAAGATTCATTAAATCTCCTTTCTTCTTTCAAAGCAGTTTTGGTTTCACACAACATAAATATTTCCATAAGCCCTGGAATGAATGAATAGGGATAAATTCTTTGTACTGGGGCAAGAGCATTGGAGATCCATTGGACACACCACTGAGCACAACCAGTTTCCAGGCAATTTCCAATCCTCACCCATTATTTAAAGGAGACTTCTGATATGTCAATGCTCTGCTTTTCTGTTTTGAAGCTCAGCTCTGCAGAAGCAGCAGAGTTCTGACATTCTCAAGAAATGATGAAAGGCACTGTATTTGCATAGATACCCAAGGATGTTTGCTTTAGAAGGGAAACAGATTTGGGAGACAAGGAAAAGGATGACAATGTATTCGGCAGCTTATATAATTTCTGTTAACTTCAGCATGATCAACACCTAAAACTAAGTGTCTATTTTTACTCCATGTATACTTCTGAAGAAGTGCTGACCAAAGATGCCACAGTGAAATTACAAGTCTTCCTTTCTACTTGTTTTTGATTTGGAGGAGCACCTAAACAGTATATGACCTAGGAAGAGGAGGAGTTGAAGGAGGAGAGCATATACACACATCGCTCTTTTTTTTTCCATTTTATTGCTCTGAAGCCACAAATGCACCTTCTCTATTTGTTGCAGCCAGTTTAGCTTAATTCCAAGTACAGAGCATAAAAACGTGCTGTTGTATGTCCCTCAGCACCTGTGCCCACACACGCTGTACACCCGACACTATTGTGAAGGCTGTCACCCTGACACAGGTGGCTGAAAAACTGACTTGAAGTATGACTCTAGCCCATCACGGCTGCATGCATGGGCAATAAATATGTCTCAGCTCGGAGACAGTAGCTAACGGCTCAGCTCCGAGCAAAGCCTGCCGGCAGCAGCTCCAAAGAACCTCGGCTATGAAAAAGCCCAACTCTCTTTTGGAAGCGGAGCCTACCTCCTATGATCAAAGGCAGGAGAGCACAGCTAAGCTGCAGGGGCTGACAGAAGGAACTGAAAAAACCTTTCTGCTTTAAATCCATTTACTTTTTACATTAGAGAGAGCAATACCTATGTAACTGTTTTGCAGACAAGCCCATGGAGATTTTCCGATTACCCTTTCAGTAACTTACAAGACAATCAACATCCAACCTAGCCAGACTTTTAGCAGTCACTGTTTTCTCCTTAGACAGCTTTCTCCACCCAAGTTATGCCCTAAAACGAGGGAATGAAGTTTCAGGTGATTAGGAAGGATCGTACCAGGGTACCATTAGCATACTGTCTGTTTCAAAGTCAAAAAGGAAGCACAATAGTCACCACTCCACATTCCCTTCCCTACTCACTATGACAGGAGCTAAACGATGCTGTTTACAGCATTACAGCATGAAGTCAACCTGCCAAGCTTCTAGCAGAACAGAAAACTGTGTTATTTGCCTTCTCTTCCCAATTCCCCTGGGCAGCACCTGCCTGCCCTCCAGGTAAAGGTATTGTGAATGGAAGTTATGTCCAGATCATGGGATTCCAAAGGGAAAAAATGGCATGACAGTTATGACCCTAGAAGGAACTGTGCCTAGGCACCAGCCTAAGGCCAGAAGGTTCCCTGTTTCTCACTCTTGTCACCCTGATCCTAGTCCTAACCATAACCCTAGGCCTGGGCTAAGATTTCTGCCCTGGGACAGGCTAACTCTCCAGGCGTCCATTACTGATGTGAGAGTCCTGCTGGGAAGAAACCCTCACCAGCACAACCCAAACCATCTTGAAGACTGTGTGATTAAGTGACCTCACACACAGCTGGTGGCAATGTTGTATTCAGGAAAGTTTTGAGTATACAGGCACTGGTCTATGAGACCCAAATATTGTGTCTTTAGTAATGCATCAGAAAGAAAGAACATGGCAAAGGGAAAACGCAAAGGGAAGAATGAACAAACTCTACCCTGGGCTTGTTCTTGCTCTCAAGCACTTTCAGATTAAACTGTGAGACAGGCAATGATTGTTTGCCACGAAAAGCCTTTTACCTCGTATTTCAGATATACCAAACCCTGCCAGGACAGACTCAATAGTGAAGCCACCCGAAAAAGCCTTCCTCCTACAGGCACCCAGTGCGAAGCACCAGGAGAAGGAAGCATGGCAGCTGTTCTCCTGTTTGCTGAGAGAAGATCCTGATTCTCCTGAGGCCCGTTCCAGCAGCACCCCCTATCTCCTGCAGGCACCTTCCGACCCGCACTGCTTGAGCTGGCTCAGCACCAGGCTCACAGGAGACACTCAGCTCTTCCTTAACATGGCTAAACAAATAGACAAAAACAACTTAAAGCCGGCCTGAACACATCACTTAAACGCTACCGCTCTATCCTCTTCCCGTTGCAGAGCACAAACCAAGAAGAAACCCTTCCACGGAACGGAGCCAGAGGGAGGGGGGAAAAAGTCCATCAGGAGGCCACGAGGCCAGGTCGCGAGAAGAGCCGGAATGGTGCCACCGCGCAGGCACCACCGCGGGCTCTCGGGGACAGCCCTGGCGCCGCTGGCCGGGCGCAGGATGTGAGCTCACGGCACCGCCCCTTCCCCGCCNAGCGCGGCCCGCGGGCCGGGCAGCGGGGCGGACCCGGGGCTGCGTGAGATCCGCGCTGTGTTTGTCCGCAGGCAGACGCGGGAGAGCCCCGGCGCGGTGCCTGCGGCCGGAGGAGGTGCCGCCATGGGGAACCAGCTGGCTGGCATCGCCCCCTCGCAGATCCTCTCGGTGGACAGCTACTTCTCGGACATCCACGACTTCGAGTACGACAAGAGCCTGGGCAGCACCCGCTTCTTCAAGGTGGCCCGAGCCAAGCACCGGGAGGGGCTGGTGGTCGTGAAGGTGTTTGCCATTCAGGATCCGACCTTGCCCCTGACGAGCTACAAGCAGGAGCTGGAGGAGCTGAAGATAAGGTTACACTCGGCGCAGAACTGCCTCCCCTTCCAGAAAGCCACCCTGTCCGAGAAGGCCGCCATGCTTTTCAGACAGTACGTACGGGACAACCTTTATGACCGAATTAGTACCAGGCCATTCCTGAACAACATTGAGAAAAGGTGGATCGCTTTCCAGATCCTCACTGCGGTGGACCAAGCGCACAAATCTGGAGTCCGCCACGGGGATATTAAAACAGAGAACATCATGGTGACCAGCTGGAACTGGGTTCTTCTAACCGACTTTGCCAGTTTTAAACCAACTTACCTTCCCGAAGACAATCCTGCTGACTTCAATTATTTCTTTGACACATCACGGAGGAGAACGTGTTACATCGCTCCCGAGCGCTTTGTCGATGGCAGCATGTTTGCCACGGAGCTGGAAAACATGCGGGACCCTTCAACTCCTTTGGTAGACTTGGCAAATAGCAATCAGCGAACGAGAGGGGAGTTAAAACGTGCAATGGATATCTTTTCTGCAGGTACTTGGAGCTATCAGGAGAGACGTGTGTGTTGTTTCTGACTGTAATGCAGTGCAGAAGAGCTTGATTGGGTTTTTCGGGACCCTTTTTTTTCTTTTTACAGCAGGCTTGGAGATCAGCATGTTAAAAAACTTGCTTATTTTAAGCAAAGACTCAAACCTTTTTCATTCACAGAAAAATATTGACACAATGCAGTAGGCTACATAATTTATGTATATCACTATTATCTGAGGAGGGAAATCACAAACTATTCTGTTATGGTTCAGCTATGCTCTAGGAAAGAGGTGGTTCTGGAAGGCACAGATCATCATCTTTTTATGACAGAGAAGCATGTGCCTTGTGGGGCGAGAGAAGGTACCAGTTGGTAGTCCCTTTCTGGGGGGACTGAGACAGCTTTCAGGGTTATTGGGCAATATTGGCTCTAGAAGCCCGTTCTCATTTCCTTTTCCCCACAGGCGAGAAGTGGGAGCAAACTCCTGTCATAGTCCCACTTGCAAATACTTGTTAGAGTTCGACCATGGGAGACTGCCTTGAGTCTTGGCCTTATCTTGGGCAGTTTGAAAGCCACGAGTTTAGCCCTTGGGTTTTTTGGGTTTTTTTTCTCCCTTAAAGAGATTGAAAATTGAATTTAGAGGAAATGGTTACTTCATTTTACAAGTCTGCTCAACTTTCAGGACACTCCACTAATAAAGCAGACTAGTAGGAGCAAATTGTAGGAGCAGGTTCTTTGAAGAGGGGCTTGTGTTGTGTACACAAGACAGGGGTCTGTGTTTGGCAGTCATGTGGGAGTGAATATATGCTGTCTCCTAGCATCAGCTGTGGGAGCAGAAGTTATTTCTTTACCTTCTGTAAAAGGACTGCTTAATTTTGACCTACTGCCCGGTCCGTGCTGACTCAACCGCACTTCTTCCACATGACAGTGATGTGGGTTCCTTTTCTAGTGATGGATTTTCCAGCTGGCAGGTGGCTGAAGTCACTGCCTCATGTTTCCTAGTTGCAAACTCCTCTGCTGTTGACATGCTTGAAATAAATTACTTGGGACGAATTTCAGGCATCAAGTATAAAAGCCATGTTTTGGAGCTTGAGATGTTATCTCCTTTCTGCACATTAATTTGGCAACTTGTTTGCCTTATTTTTAATCAAGCAAAGAGTTGTTTAGGGTTTGTTCTTGTCTGCATATAGAAAACAAAGTAAAAGTATCTGTTTATATTCCTCTGACATATTTGACTTCTTTTTCTCTTTGTTTTTGTTTCTCAGGTTGTGTAATAGCTGAGCTTTTCACAGAAGGTGTACCCTTGTTTGATTTATCCCAGCTTTTGGCTTACAGAAATGGCCTCTTTTCTCCTGATCAAGTCCTAAACAAAATTGAAGACCGCAGTATCCGAGAACTGGTAAGGATGGACTACAGAACTAGAACCATCTGTGTGTTCTGTTTGTAGTTTATTTCACCTGCTTCGGTGACAGATTCCTTATTGGTTGGGTTTGGGTTTTGATGTTTTTGTATTACTAATGTCTAAACCTTTAATCTTTCTCTCCCACTCCCTCCTACTTCTGCCTTTCTCAAGGTCACTCAGATGATCCATCGAGAGCCAGATAAACGTTTAGCAGCTGAAGATTATTTGAAACAGCAACGTAACAATGCATTTCCTGAAATATTTTACACTTTCCTTCAGCCTTACATGGCCCAGTTTGCCAAGGAAACGTTTGTGTCAGCAGATGAGCGTATATTGGTCATACGTAAAGATCTGGACAACATCATTCACAATCTCTGTGGGCACGATCGCACAGAGAAGGCCGAGGGAGAGACAAAAGAGAATGGGCTGGTTATTCTAGTGTCCGTGATAACTTCCTGTTTACAGACTCTCAAATACTGTGATTCAAAACTGGCTGCTTTGGAGCTGATTCTTCATTTAGCACCAAGATTAAGTGTAGAGATTCTTCTGGATCGTATTACTCCTTATCTGTTACATTTCAGCAACGACTCTGTGCCCAGGGTGAGGGCAGAATCTGTGAGGACACTAACTAAAGTTCTTGCTCTGGTCAAAGAGGTGCCACGCAATGATATTAACATTTACCCAGAATACATTCTGCCAGGCATTGCACACTTGGCCCAGGATGAAGCCACCATCGTCAGACTTGCATATGCTGGTAAGAGGACATCCAGTCAAAACTCCAAATCTTGAGCTTTTCTCTATTCTCTTAACTGTTTCTGTCAGTAAAACTCACTAGAAGTCTCAGAAGTGGCTGCAGGTAATGACACTCATACTCACATTTCATTAGCTCTGATTGTATACCTGAAATGGCCTGGTGGAACTGAATAAATACAAAACTAACTTAAAGCATCAGTGTGTTGCTGGGCTGCAGAGTTGTTTTCCCATAAAATGAAATTTGATATGCAGGAGCTGAAATTAGATTATTTGCTGTGTAATAGACTGGCTTACACTGTAACAGATGTTTTCTTTAGATGTTACTCAGATATATGAGTTTTGCACAGTTCAGGAAGAAGCTTTGTAGTCATGCCCATATTTGCTGTTTACTATGTACCCTTATTTGCTATGACTAGCACCTTCTCAGGTGTGTTGTTTTAGTTTGGGGCTTTTGGCTTTTTTAGTTATAAATTTACTTTTCAGTTGAAAATGTCAGGTGATGTTTTTTTCTTTTGTTTACTAAGTAAACTGATAAAACTAGTTATTGAAGACTTTGTATACTTAATGAATAGAACCAATTGCTTGTGGTCACCGTGATCAATTTAAATTTCAAATACATTGATGTATTTAAAGGTAATCTGACTGAGTTAACTTCTGTTACTATAGTACACTTTTGTAAGTGGTCCGACTGGTGACAAGAGGATTTGGTCTGGGCTGTGGACAGGCTCCATTGGCACGTTGCTGTTGTTTTGGATGACACTCAGAACGGCTGCTTAAGTGGGACTTCTGCCTTGGTGTTATTGTTCCTGTGCCAGCAGTGGCCTGACCCATATAATGCAGCCTGAGTTGCTTCAGCAGCTTCCAAATGGTGCAGAATGGTGCCAAATCGTCTGGATAGATAGCCTGACAAATGTTTTAAAAGTGGATTCCAGGGTCACAAGTTCTTGTTCCCTAGGATATGTGTCCTGGTTTGTTGTTATTTTTTTGCAGTCTACTATGTGGCAATGTTTGTTAATTCAGGTTATTTGGCCTTTACATTTTATCAAGTTATTTAGTCCCTAAACTGAGATTAAGTGGCATTTAGGGCTAATTCTGGAAGAATTAAATTAGTCTTTGTTACACCTAATATCATTAGGATTTTCCCACTTGTTTACATGACAAAAGCACTGTGTAATTTGATGTACTTGGTAGCTTTGCTGGGAGTCAACAGAAGTGGGTTGACCAGAGCATGTGTGATTTCAGACCTGTTTGCCCGTCATGACTGGGGTTGTCAGTGGCTGTAATCTCTCTTCAGGTGGATCATCAGACTGATGTAAATTGGCAAAGTAGAACAATTCTTAATCAAGATGTTTTCCTTTGCAGAAAACATAGCATTGTTGGCAGAAACAGCTCTGAGGTTTTTGGAGTTAGTACAGCTGAAAAATCTGAATATGGAAAATGAACCAAATGGTGAAGAAATGGATGAAACATCTCACCCTAGTGATAACTATGACACAGGTAATGTCACTTTTTGCATGCTTATAATAGCAAATCATGGGCCAAAGCTCCTAGGTAGCACTGATCTATCTCAAAGCTTAGCCTTCCTATTAAATGGGAAGAATGTTTTGCCTTGACCAGTATCAAAGTGTGTGTGTTACAGCTTCATGCAGAGACAGACACCTCTGCTCTGAATGTTGTGAGAGACAAAAAAGTATATAAATGAGCATGCTTTTCTTCTCCAGCGACCCTCAATGTATTTGACTGTGATGCTGGCTGCCTGGTTGCACGTCCAGCTTCACTTCCAACTTGTCTCGTAGACAAGTCAGCTGCAAAAACACCCCTGTGTTCCAAATACTGCTTCTGTTGCTGTGGGAAGCAGTGTTAGCTTTGGAAGACCTGTCAAATTCTAGCATAGTCATAGTGCTGTATTTTTCAGTCATTCTTCCTTTTCTGTCTCTATGCCTCACAATTCTTGTCTTTTTGCCTGGCAAAACTAAATGTGTCAACGCCATTTAGCAGTAACATTACTGAAACTTTGTGTTATAACTAGCACAGAGAATGAGTTAAAATCTTAAGGATGGGTTTTCTTTTCCTTTCCCTTCAGAAAGACACATGGTACTAAGTGACCTGTGTGTCATCTCCAGTGCCTTTTAGTGTTGCATAAATTCCCAGAAGAATGCTGGGCAAGTCTTCTAAGCTGGGAAGAGTTTGTGGTTAAAAACTGTCATTTCTCTTCTGGGCTAAGTAGATCCATCTGTGACTAATCAGAGCTGGTAAACATCCTGCACATATTCCATTTGGGGAAATGGCAATTATCTCTTTACTAGTTGCAGGATGATACTTCAAAATAAAACGGCAACAAACCTACTAAAACCAAATATAAAAGATCCTCTTCAAGTTCCTTCACGTAAGCCATGGGGTGCTCAGAATTGCCGAGGAGTGAGAGAGGAAGCTCCATCATATGGGTTGTATTTCTAAGAAATGCTGTCTGTCCCCTATCCCTTGAGATAGCGTGGAAATGAAGAAAGTAACACAAGGAAGAAAGAGGCTTGAGTAGTTCTGTTCTTTTCTCCCTTTCAGAAACCAAGCATGAGAAATTTGAACCCAGGAGGCAGATTTTTCATGTGATTGATAGACAGGGTCATGATAAAAAGCAAATTAGCTGGACCTCTGACTGCAGGCAAATAATAATCACCCCTCAAAACTGGTGTAGCAGTAGCTGAAATTTTTGTGTTACTTGTTTGAGATCCTGCCTTGTACAGTTTTCCATAATAGCCAGTGCATTAACAATCTGTTATTTACATTTAATAGAAATATTTTTTTAATTGTGTCATGGAGTAGAAGCCATAGGCATGGTCATCTTCAAATTTTTCATCAGTATTGTTTGGGTAACTGCAGAAATTTGATGAAATTGGAAGCACTCACTTTTTCAAGTGTTCTTATATTCCTCTCTGTATGCTTAATGAAGTGAATCTATCTGCCTAACAAAACATACTCTTAATCTCTTGTCAGTTCACAAATTTTGAAACTCATAGTCAAATAAACATATCGAACCAAAATTGCCTCAGAGCATTTTGTTTACTGTGGTAACATTGCTGCTGACTCATTCTGATATTTCTTCACCTTTGCATATCACCTGTATGTATAAAATTAGCAGAATCATCTTAGTGGAAGTTGCAACAAGTTTAGAATAAATTGATCTGGGTAAAAATGTCTCACATTTCTCTACTCTTTGGCTTTGTCACCACCTCATGCTTAGCCTGAAGTCTTTGGTAAGCCCTTGCTGGAACTGTTGAGGTTGTGTTGCATTGCCTGTCTTACCGAGTCTGGTGTTCTTCAGGATGACCTCACTGTAACTCCTTTAGCAGCAGGTGGTACACATACACGTGATATTTCTCATCAGCCAAAATGTTCATCCTGTTGTCCCTTGCAGAGTTGCAAGCCTTGCATGAAATGGTCCAGCAGAAAGTTGTGACTTTGCTAAGTGACCCAGAGAATATTGTGAAACAAACACTGATGGAAAATGGAATAACACGTCTGTGTGTCTTCTTTGGACGTCAAAAAGCCAATGATGTTCTTCTGTCTCATATGATCACTTTCTTAAATGACAAGAATGACTGGCATCTTCGAGGAGCTTTCTTTGACAGCATTGTTGGTAAGTGTTTGGTTTCAGCCAAACAGAGTGGAAAGAAAATAATGTAAATAAATTAACAGTTTCCAGGATATGAAAAAATAAGTCATATGAAAGTCCTTTCTTATGAAGATTTCTAGAATTTATAAGAAAAGACTTTTCTGAATTATTGGGTGGAAATGTTTTTTTTGGGAGTGAAGATGAAACAATGTAGATACAAATATTTAATAAAAATGAGGCTGAGGCATTTAAGTCTAGGGTAGGTTAACACTAAAAAATTGGAATTTAAATGCTTTTTTTTCCTTTGCCACTAACTTAGAAAGTTAAGTTATGGCAAGTGGATACTGGGATTTCTGCAAGCTCTATCGTAGATGCATCACTTTACATGTGTACATGGTCCCATTAACTTCAGTAAATCTGTTCATATGATGAAAACTGTGCATTGGTATATGCTAAAGTTATAACTGGAAAAGTTTTTTAGTGCCTTAAAACCTCACCTGAAGATTCCTGTCACTTCAGAAAATGTCATAATAATTTAAAAAATCTTACCAATAATTACATTAGCTTTTAAGCATATCTAAAGCTCAATGTGTGTTGGAAATTATTCCACATGACTGCTGAGAGTCAGTGTTCAGGATTTGTGGGTCAAGAAAACTTTCCCAATTGCAGTACCTGAGGGCAAAAATGATACTTCAGGTGCATGGCAAGAAAAACAATCATGATCAAACTTCCAGCAGGGCCATTATGGTAGCTACACATTCCATTGTGACTGGAAGCCACAAAATGCTGTGCTGGCAAACTGCCAAGAGGTAATGTTGGTAACTTACCAGAAATTGTTTAGAAGGAGCAATGGAGTAGCCAAAGCACAGATCAGAGTGTCCTGGCTTCTTGCAAAGACAGAGAGAGAGATGTGAGGCAATTAAGTGTAAAAGTGGTGACATGTAACCTATATTTTTAACTCCTCTCCCGGTATCTGTTCAAAACATCCACAGAAGGATTCAGATAAAGTTCTAAAACTGTATTTTTATTTTACTTCAAGCTTTTGCACATCTTCAAAACTGAGTTCTCTAACTGGTATTTAAGTAAGTGCAGGCACTGCTGCCTGTGGCTATGAGCAGATGCCCTACTGTAACAGTGGCACTGAGGGGATTTCTTTCACCTTTGCTATTTCTCTCTTCTTCCTCCCTTCCTTTTAGCAACCAGTTGCAAAGTCCAGCATTAAGACATGAGCAAGTATATTGATTATGACCTTATTAGATTAGAAGTGATAAAGTTATTTTATGTTTACTCTCAATTCTGATGAAAAGACATAGAGTTTTCTGATGTTTATCACTTTGCTTTGGATTTTTATGTGTTCTTTTTATGTTTCAGGTGTTGCTGCTTACGTTGGCTGGCAAAGCTCATCAATACTCAAACCTCTGCTTCAGCAAGGTCTCAGTGATGCTGAAGAATTTGTCATTTATAAAGCCCTCAATGCTCTTACTTGTATGTGCCAGCTGGGGCTCTTGCAAAAGCCCCATATTTATGAGTTTGCTTGTGATATCGGTAAGTTGAAATACTGGAGAATACCCTGTTTTCCTAGTAAAGAAAAGAAATCTCAATACCACATAAAGCTACACTGTCAGCTTAGCTGTCCAGAATGCAAACCTGTAGTGCTGTTTTCGAATCTAAACAAAACTGTGGTAAGGAGCTACTGCTAGTTGAACCATGTTAGTGCTCAGGAATCTAAAATAATCATTTTGGTGGAACAAATTCAAAGCATCTTCTCGGGCTTTATGTAGGGCAGCAGCAAAAAACACTCAGTCCAAAAACTTTCTGCTTTAAGAGCTTTCCTTGTTCTACATGGCAACCTCCTATAAAGAAAAAATCCTGGTTGATTCTGGTAGTCCATCCAGCACATAAATTGCAAACGCTTACAGATTAGCCTTTGAAGATGAGAGTTTTCAGACAATCGTGGTCCTTTCTTATTCTAACACCATAAAAACCCATTAACTCAGTACACCCTTGGTTGCAGAGTTGGTCTCTCCTTCCTTATCAGGCTTATCCATTTAACTTAGATGTGCCCAAGATTTACCAGCTATTTATGGAAAAAAACCCACCAAATGATCTTTTGAGATGTAGTCTGCTTCTTCTTAATGTTATAATTTTTCAAATGCACTCAGAATTTGGGGCAGAAGATCTGTGATTATGTCTCATGCCTAGACACAGTGCCTTGACAACAACTTCTTAAGGCCCACATAATTAGAGGGACTTCTGAGCCTCATAATCTTAGAATATAAGTAGACTCTTCAGAGTCTGTACTATACTATACTATATGCTTCAGAATATAATAAGACTCTTCAAGGAAGAGAGGGAAAGTGTGAAGGAATTAAGTATTTACTTAAAAAGAAAAAAATAAGTCACCGGTATTAAGATTCACTGTAATTGTCAGAATGTGGTTGAGATTTGTTTTTTGGATTAGTCTCCATTGCAAATCTGTAGTTGACAATTAGAGATTGAAATGAACAAATAGGGAAAATATGCTTTTTGGCTAGAGCAAGGAAACTGAGCAGCATGAGCACAGTGAAATCCATGAAATGATTTCCTCCGTATGTATGTTTTAGCCTTGGTGCTCTGGAGGAGGGAAGGCTCAGTTTGGGAGTAATTCTATCAGAAGGAAATTACATCACAGGCTGCCATATGCAAGATTATCTCCTCTCTGCTATATGAATGATATATTTTAACAGCCTGTTTTTCTTTCAGCACCATTCCTGTGTCACCCTAATCTTTGGATATGTTATGGTGCAGTTGGATTTATCACTGTGGTAGCACAGTATTTGAATATTGCTGATGTCTACTGCAAACTGATGCCATACCTCCATCCTTTTATCACACAACCAATAATACAGGTAATACTTCAAATAATATTAATGGGAATATATCTTGACTAGCCATGATTCTTAAGTTTGTCTTGGCCATGGTCCTGGCTATAAGAATATTATATTACTTTTTTTCCAATTAGGATTACAGGCAATTATAGATTTTTGATCTCTTCTGGCAGATTGATAGAATGGCCATTGCTTTCCATGTTTTAAAGACTGTTGTCTCAAATTTGTTGCAAAATGCAAAACATTTTACAAAGCCTAAAATCAACTGGTATCTTTTTGGTTCAAGCCTTTTCTGCCTTGTTTATAGTCAAACTCTAGCAATATTGTGCTAGTTTATAGGAGTCTAAAAGGCATGAAAAGTTGGCTGTGAAACAAGTGGGTTTATGTTCTGTGCTTTCATCTACGAGACCAGTCTGTTAGGTAGTGATTACTGTGCTTGTGATCTCACCAGCACCACTCCTGTGTTTCGGTGCTTTGCCAAGGGCCAGGGCACAATGCTCAGCGTGAATGAATGAAGCCATTTCATATCAGTGCATGTCCAGAAATGACCTGCATGATGCTGGTAATATGATCATATATGCATCTTTGCATACAACTTCAGGACTTATAGACTGCACCTCTCAGGTGTTTAAATAGATAAGAAACAGTTGCAGAACTTACATTGAGAAATGCATCCCATGTTTAACATTTTGTTGTAAACCTTGCAGATGGGAACTTCACTATAATAACATTTTTCCTTGTTCTGTAATAACATTTTTCCTTGTTTATATGTTCTTGTGCTGTGTTTTAGGCATTGACTGATAAATTTGTCTCGCTCACTTCCTGCTTCATTTTAGTATATAAATTTTTTCTGCTTCATTTTAGTATATAAATCTTTTCTTTGCTATGCAACACTGTATTTAGCAAGCAAGTACTGGTAACATTAAGTTGGATTGTAATGAAGTCCTTACTCTCATTTTGAAGTTGTTTTTCATGTAGACAGCAAGCTATGAGAAGCACTTTATAGAAAAGAGGGAAGAGAATGGAGAAAGTCTGATAGGACCAACCCAGATCTTATTTTCAAGAAAGGAGAAAAGCTGAATCTGGATGGTTTGTACAATTTATGTGGATGTCATCACATTGACTGGTCTGTTGTTTTGAATTGCAGGTAGACAAAGAAATAGTCCTGTTAAGTGTACTTAAGGAGCCTGTCAGCCGTTCCATATTTGATTATGTCTTAAGATCAAAGGATATCACAAGCCTCTTCCGACACCTTCACTTGCGTCAGAAGAAGAGAAGTGGAGCTCTCTCGGAGTGCCCGCCCCCAGAGGACCCTGCCATTGCACAGCTGTTGAAGAAGCTTCTTTCACAAGTAATTGGGTTTTATTTGTACTTTAAAAGTCAGCCTTGAGACTCTTGTTCTCTGTACACCTCCACAAACCCTGACCTTGCAGTTGCTGCTGTGAGGGACTCCCAGTCTGAAGTTTTGATCCTGCAAGCCGTTAACTTCACTCATTTCAGTATATGCTTGTGAGATGTTGTTCAGAACTTAAAGATTTTTAAAAGATCTGCCAGATACAGAGGAATAAAAATACAACCTAAGTCTTTAAAAAATATCTGTAAGTCTCAAACTTCTGATGCATCTGTGATGTGGCAGCATTGCAGAGCATTGCTGTGCATTGTGCTGGATAAAGGAGTATGTATTTGTCAAAGTGCTAGACATGTGGTGCCAAAAGCAAATGGAGCTGGAAAGTCTTGAGGCTTATGTGTGAAGAGGGGAACATAAAAAATCACCCACACAAAGTGAGAGCTGGGAAGAGAAAGGACTGTGCCTGCATAGGTTTCTTCCCCCTATGGCTTGTGGGCTGTTATAAGCATGGTCTAGGTGGCAGCTAAGCAGATTGCACCAGATAGTGATCCAGCATTAAATTCTGTTCTGCCCTTTTACTATTCCTAGCCCCATTCCTTAGGAGAAAAGATATTCTTACACTGCAGCAGCTTACCTTGTATTTTGTATGAGCAATAGACCAATTCTTTGAATTCTGGGGATATGCTCTCTCCTACCACTTCTGAGCCAGTCATTAATTTTACAGCTTCTTAAATCTTCATGCCTTGATGCATGTTATTGTTAGAAGTGAGTAATATTACCTTTTCTTTTATTCTGTAGGGGATGACTGAGGAGGAAGAAGACAAACTGTTAGCACTGAAGGACTTTATGTTAAAATCTAATAAAGCTAAAGCCAATATTGTGGATCAGAGCCACCTGCATGACAGCAGTCAGAAAGGAGTGATTGACTTGTCAGCTCTGGGAATAACTGGGAGACAAGTGGATCTTGTTAAAACAAAGCAGGAGTCTGATGACAAACGTGGTCAGTATATTTTGTGATCTATATAGATGAAGTATAGCCTTTCTCTCAGGGTGTTTTCAGTAAATCAACCTACATGACTATCACCATCCTCACTGAATTTGCAATAGGAAAATTACTGCTTCTGTTAGAAATGTGAGGTGGTGGAATGTTCTCTGATCATTGAAAGATGGGGATTAATTTTTCCCCTGAGAATATTTTAAATTATTTTGACTGCGTGTGCAGTTGTTCAGCTGGTTGTGACAAATAGGACTCTAGTGACTCATGGCAACAATGTAAATGTTGAAGGCTACAATTCTCTCTCTTTTTCCTCTCAATAAGTGCTAAGCTTTTTAACTGTGAAAATCCTGGGTGTTTTCTTGAGGTGGCCTGAGAAGAAAACTGAAAACTCCTCAGGCTGGCACTGAGGAGTTGCCAACTGTTGCTCACCCAAGTACACACTTTTTGGCGCTAGGGTTCTTCATCATTTCATCCATTCCCATTTTTACCTTTTTGCTTGCTCTTCTTTCAGCTCAAAAAACCTCTTTCATTTCCTTGTTCAGATTTGAAATCCACTTGCTGCTAACTATTCCAGGTCTCTGCATCCTCAAAATTCCTCTTTACCAGACAGTTTGAGCTTCCTCTTTACTCTCTTAAGCTTGTAATTCCGTCTTCTATTACATCACTGGTGGGTTCTGTGTTTTTACATATAAAAATACAGAAATATCTGTAAAGCCTGTAGCTATTACCATCTTATTTCCAGAATTAGGCTGATTTGCATCTATTTTTAAAAGAAAGTACAGAACTATAGGATTTTACATTTTTTTGCATCCTTGAATTAGGAGTCAACATGATTTAAAACTTGGTGTATATGAAGTCTATATTTGAACTTATTTGTTTCACCCAAAGCTGTTATCCTCAAAGTCTTCATGCCTTTAACTTTTCTTCACTGATTTTGTCCAAATTTAATTTGTCCCGTGTTTTTATTTTTCTGTCTATATTTTACAGTTCTAAGTGAATCTAAAGGAATGCTGAAAACAAATTTCCTATTTAAAGAGATAATATACTTCAATCTACAGGTGGTGTCGCAATTGTGATGGAAAACTTGATTGTATTTGATACTAGCAATGATTTGCATACTGTGCTATTACAAATTTATTCTTGGTGTCCCTGCTCACTGCAGGGTGGTTGGACTAAATGACCTTTGAAGGTCCTTTCCAACCCAAACCCTTCCATGATTCTGTAAGAAAAATTTATCATATGGTCGAGTTTAATCCTGCAGCCTTTTAGATGTAAGCTTTGCCTGTAGTGAAATGATTTATTGCATGAGTCAGCTGTAGGATTAAGAAGATGTGAACACACGTGGCAGGTGCTTTGTTTGGTTTCCCTCATAAATGCTTGTCAGCTGACTTCCACAACATAGCAGTAGGGTTTTCTCTGCACATAAATAACAATCCGGCCTGTAAACATTAGACTTCCATGTAGTCCCAAAGTAATGACAATCTTGAGTGAATGTTGTCATAATAATGTTGGGTGGGTTTTTTTTTCTTCTCCTCCCACCTTCTCCCTCCCTCCCTCCAAACTACTTATAGCTAGAAAGCATGTAAAGCAAGATTCGAATGTAAATGAAGAATGGAAAAGCATGTTTGGGTCCCTGGAACCAACAAACATCTCCCAGCCGATATCCAAAGGACATGGGCAAACTACAGATCCTGAAGTCATCCAAGCTGGGAAACCACTTCGTTCAGAATCCTCAGCTGGCATTTGTGCCACTTTGTCATCCTCTCCTCAGGTATACCTGAAAAATACTATGTTCTCATCTTAAACTGAAATGATTCAATTGTTTAAAGTCAAGTGGGACTGTAGGGATTTGACGTTCTTGTTTTATTTGGAGGTTATTTGACACTGGCCATACTATTGCCTGGTGTCTTCTTCAGCAGAGTTGCTGACTTTCAAATTCTTCCTTTTAAAATAGGAACTGAGAGACGATTGAAGTAAGTTTAGTCTCTTGAACAAAAGAGCTTCACTAGCAAATAGATGCTTTGCACGAAGAGATGAGGCTTTGTGGATTAGACAATTATTATGTGAACTTTTCTGGCAGGGAAGACTTTTCCTCAAATTACATGCCATGATACATGTTGTGAGGAAGAAATACCATGATTTTAACTTGGAAATCACAGCTGCTTTTAGACATCCTGTACCTGTAATACTTAGTACTGACTTATGAAGAATGGGCTGGGGGCATCTCTTGACAGTGAACACTCTTTGGGTTCTAGTTGGAGATCAGCTTCTGCTAGCTTTAAATGAGTGTGTCTACTCTGAACTATGAGGGAAACACTTCACAGTTTGGTTTTTAAAGCCCAGTGTAAACAAATTTGAGAGCTAACCTTTAATTCTGTTAGTCTTGAGAGCAATAACTGCCTCTGTAATAATCACATTAAGAGATGTGCACAGCACATTACAGTTTCTTCAGATAACTGTAATGTTATCTGAAGATAGATACAGAACAGAGTAGAATACAGAACAGAGTAGGCAAACAGGGTAGAATAAGAGAATGGTAATCTTTTATCTAAATAATAATCTTCACTATTTTTAATTGTCTTCATGCAAGCGTGATTTTTTAATGCTAATTCATTGCTAATTGATTCAATAAAAAAGATTTTTCCATTTTTATTCATCGTGTGTGACCCAGAAATCTTATGAGGGCATTTATCTGTGTGTAAAATGTAAAGCCTATATTTTTAAGGGCTGATTTCTTACAGGCATCTGATGGAGCAGTTGTCCAGCCCAGGAAACCGACCCTGCAGGCCCTGAGCAGCACAGCGTCCCCGTCCGCACACCAGCTGCGCATCACTACCTGCAAAACTGAGCTGCAGCAGCTGATCCAGCAGAAGAGAGAGCAGTGTAATGCAGAGAGACTTGCCAAACAGATGATGGAGAATGCTGAGTGGGAGAGCAAGCCTCCACCTCCAGGTACATCACAGGCCACTGAGGTTATTAGATAAAAAATTTTTTATATATATANATATATATATATATATATATATATATGTAATTTGAGTCAAGATATCATCCTTTCATGGAAAAAATGCGAAGGATGAGGAAAAGAGGAAATCCTTAGTTTAGGAAATGTATTTACTGTGCAGAGCACCTATGACCTATTATCTAATTTAGAATTGAGCAAGTAGGCTTTTGCCTTTAATATTTAAAATGCCTTAACACTGTTTTCAGTGCCATCCATGCTTTGCAGCTGTAATGAGTGTATCCTGTTATAACTGTTAGTGGATGGATCTAGGGGGACTTACATGTTCCTAATTAGCTTGTGGTTTTGTTTTCCCTGTAGGATGGCGTCCCAAAGGGTTGTTGGTAGCTCACCTTCATGAGCACAAGTCTGCGGTGAATCGCATTCGGGTCTCTGATGAACACTCCATTTTTGCCACTTGCTCAAATGATGGCACAGTGAAGGTCTGGAACAGCCAAAAAATGGAAGGAAAAACCACTACAACCAGGTATTTTAAAAACCCAGGGTACTTGGGGCTGCCATTTTAGAGTGAAAAATACAGTAGAGCAGGGAGCAAAATATGAATCACTTGTGGATGTGCTGGAAATATCAATAAGGAGATATATTGGTGTTCCTCTTGGCTTGCATCTATAATACTAGATGCTGTTTCAATTAGTTAATTAAAGAAAAAATGCAAAAGGACTGCTTTGTAGCCATAATAATTACAGGCTTTTTGATTTCATTTCTGTACATATATAAATATATTCTGGTGTTGTTGTTTAAAGCCAACACTGGCTTTTTTGCTTTCTCATTTTGGAACAGCTAGAAAACGTTATTTTCAGAGTTCTCTCAAGAGCCATTGGTTTTAAGTAGGTGTTTAAGAGAAGTAATTATTTTTTTTTAAGTGCCACCAAAAATAACCTCTTTTTTTCTCTCCCCCTATTTCTCTCTGTACTTTTTAGATCAATTTTGACATACTCTCGGATTGGAGGACATGTAAAGACACTTACTTTTTGCCAAGGCTCGCATTACTTGGCTATAGCTTCAGATAATGGTGCCATCCAGCTTCTTGGTATTGAAGCCTCAAAGCTTCCTAAATCTCCTAAAATTCATCCAATACAAAGCAGGTATGTCCTTAAAGCAGTTAAATCTCACCACACACAGAGCTCAAGCTGTTAGTATATTCCTCAGATAGATCCTTTAATTTGCTCTAGGCTTCTTGCTGGCTGAGCCCAGACTGTATTGGAAGGTTGTAATCCATGTTCTTATGCTGCTTCATAAAGAAGGGTTGAAAGGCAACTGTGCAGAGCTGATCATTCTTAGCTATAGGATATTTGTACCTCCTATGTCACTGAACACATTATGAGCTTGAAACAGCCATTCTGAATAGTTCTCAGTTGTTTTATTTATGTACTGGGATTGGTTAGTTCCTTTGTTACAATCTTAATACTTACAAAGTAATTTGGAAGGTTCTTTTGCAGGTCATTAGATAATTGCTTACAGATGTACAGCATGTGATTTGGCCTCAGACCAGCAATTTTTCCTCCCAGGCTCTTAATGTGATAAGGTGGTAGAGATATGGGTAATGGGATACTATTTAGGGGAGTCTTTGGGCTTGGTTTAGCTATTTCTTACCTCCATATGAGCAGTGTTTGAATATTTGGCACTGATGCTACAGCCTAATCTTCCAATTTGAGTGAGAGATATGTCCAGGCCTCAGAAAGTACAAACAGTGCTGCTGGTGGGGTCTCACAAGTGTGGAGCAGAGAGGGAGAATCACCTCCCACAGCCTGCTGCCCACACTTTTGATTCTTCTGTTGTGGGTGGCTTTTTTGGCTGTGACCACACACTGCTGGATTGTGCTGAGCTTCTCATCAGCCAACACCCCCAAATCTTTTTGCTCAGGGCTGCACTTGGTGTATTCTCAGCCCAGCCTGTATTTGTGCTTGGGATTGCCCTGACCCAGGGCACAGAGCTGTGTTTGCAAAGAGCTCCTGACAGCCTTGCAGGTCCTATCAGCAGAGAGATTTGAGAGAGCATAAGCATCCATTGTACTAAAATCGGAAAGTTGTGTCTGGCAGATGCCTTGAGAAGTAACAGGAAGAGGAAAAAGCTGCTTAGCATGAGCTTTGGGAAGGAGTCTTAAACTTGGAGGGAGTCATACCTGTGTCTAAATTAGTTTATTCTTTTAACCCAGGTCATTAGATCTGAAGGATGATGGCTGTGTGGTAGATATGCACCACTTCAATTCAGGAGCCCAGTCAGTACTGGCTTATGGGACAGTTAATGGATCTCTGGTTGGATGGGATTTGCGATCTAGCAGCAATGCTTGGACACTGAAACATGATTTGAAGTTAGGCCTCATAACTTCATTTGCTGTGGACATACACCAGTGCTGGCTATGTATTGGTAAGCCTGTATTTCTTGTTAGTTTCTCTCTTCCCTGCCCCCTCTTCCTTATGGTTTTTTCTTACAGTAACTATAGCTCAGGCTTTTGCTTGATCTGATTTTACTGGCATATGCTTTTCTCAAACAAGAGGAGAGAAATACCTTCTCATCTACTTTTGGGAAGCATTCTGCCTGCTAAGTACTTGAGGCTGAAGGCCATCTTCGTAGGAACAGAGCACAAAGATAAGGACAAAAACTCATATATTTATCCCTCTGACTAAGGAGAGCTTTTTCTCACCAGGAACGAGCAATGGTACCATGGCGTGCTGGGACATGAGGTTTCAGTTACCTATCTCCAGCCACTCTCATCCTTCCAAGGCCCGAATCAGACGCCTGCTCATGCATCCTGTCTATCAGTCCTGGGTAATTGCAGGTAAAAGATGTCTTAAATTTGCCTCACAATTGCCAGAGTTTGTGATTAAAGCAGCTTTTCTTTCAGCTTCAGCTTCAAGCCCTGGTGGGGAGCTGAAAAGAAAAAAAGTAGGGTTTAGCCATTGTCAAAATGACAGCCTTTACAATTCTCATCTTCTGAGCACCACAGCTCTCATGAGGGGCTGTCCCTGTGTGCTGTCTATCCCATCCCTTTTTTAGGACAAAATGTTATAAAAGATAAAAAACTCATGACATATATTGAAGTTGATGGGAATTCTGCCACCACCTTCTGTAGAGCAAAGACTGAAGGATTTCCCATTCCAATTCCCTCTTCAATCTAAGCCAGCTGTGTCATGGGTTAGAACTTTTGGAAATCTCCAAGATTCCTCATCTGATGTGCTCACAGCTGCTTCATCCTCAGTGCATGTGGCATAGACTTTTATATGTTTGTGTCAGGAACACATTCCGAAAGGGACAAGTAGCTTAAACTAATCCTACAATAACAAAATTTATTAAGTTGCTGTGAAATGAGAGTAATCTGAGTTTCATATTTTACTTGTGTCTTAGGCTTCAGTTCCTATTTTGAGTTATTAACCACCCTGGGAGATACAACAAATTTCTCGAAAAACATGCAAATAAAGCAAGCTTCACTGTGCTTTCTAGTTTGTTTCCTCCCTGCTAAAGGCTAAATGAGTGGCAAAGTTCATAATTTTGGATTATTATTAAAAAGTCCTTACCTGCTAGGTTGCTGCCAGGCTTGTAAACAATCCCTTGAAGTGAATTCTTTACTTATCCACATCAATGTGGAACTTCATTTTAGCTACTGAACTCTGTAACTTTGGATTGTTTTCTTACCTGTGTATAGGTATTCTCCAAAGTCCCTGATGACTATGCTGAACAAACCATCTATCCTTCTTGAAAAAGGCCGAGAAGTTATCTAGGGAGGAAAGTGAGGGTTTTATACCTTATTTTACAGGGTTGGGGGTTAAATCAGGTTTCCTTTAAACTCTTTGAAGTCAGGCACTTTTAATTATAATGAAGCTGCTTTCAAGCAGTAAAACCAAAGTACTAAACCAAGACTAACACAAATGCTGCAGGGACCAAACGAGGTGTCTCTATGTCACACCCTTTATGTGATGTCAGTAGATCAGATAGCAAGAGCCAAACAAACTGTTCTGTACTTTTTGCATTGGCTTTATCTTTCCTGTAGCTGTTCAAGGCAATAATGAAGTCTCCATGTGGGATATGGAAACTGGTGATCGACGCTTCACTCTGTGGGCCAGCAGTGCACCACCTCTTTCAGAACTGCAGGTCTGGTCTCTTTCTTTTCCAGTTTCTGTTGTGTAGCCAGGGTTAGAACAACCTTAGACTCCATGCTGTGCATCAGTATTGCACTTGCCTTGGGATTCATTTTGGCACCGTAGTTGTTTTACTTGTCAGAATTAAATCCCCTTTGTAAAACAGCAGTGTAACCTGAATCTTCATTGGTACTTTCCACTGTCTATGAAATGTACTTGTAACACTTATTTGTTATAGCCACTCATGTTCTTAGAAAACCAGTGAGCTGGTCAAGCCTGTAAAGATTATGAGAAAGCCAAAATTCATGGTGTGGCATCTTGTACTTATTTTTAGTTGATGTTCCTGGGGCTATGCATACTTCTGTAAGCATCTGCTCTTTTACACATTCTTTCTGTAATATGCCACTACTACACTTAACTGCTAGTTTAAAGCATGAAGTGGCTCTTCTTCAAGGACTTAACTTCTTCAAGGGGGAAGGAGCAATAGGGAATATCGTTCACAAATACATAGACAAAAATAACCACAGCTGCTTCCATAAATGTTGTAAATGCATATCTGGAATTTACACAAACTTAAGTTTGTACATGCTACAAAGATTGCAGGTTGAGTTCATTTTAGTCCTGCCCTTTTCACACAGGGAGCTCTGTAATCTAAGATAGTTTTCTGTTCCATATCTGTCCCTTAATGCCTTCATAGACTAAAAATGTAAGCATCCAGGTGCTTTTCAGTAGGATTTGCCTGCCTGATTCTTTTAAAAATGCTCTCTCATCATTGAGAATGTAACTTCCAAGATTCAAAAAAAAGCATTATAGAGGGTTAACTCTGTTGCATTGCTCTGTAAAGTGTAAGGGAGCAATTTACATTGTTATATTAAGATGTGGCCCATTAAAGTGACGTGGCATTTGCCAGAAAGATTTGGAAATTGCGTGGATGAATGTGGCAAGGAATACATTCCCTTTCTGAAGCATGGTGACAGCTATTGGTAATAAGTTATTTTTATATATCCCTTTTCCCGGCCAGCCTTCTCCTCACAGCATCCACGGAATATACTGTAGTCCAGCTTCTGGTAATCCCATATTACTGACAGCAGGCTCGGACATGAAAATAAGGTAATGAAAATAAACAGCTTTCTTGTTTGTCACCCTCCCCTCCACCCCTGCTGCTGTACTTAATTTTGCCAAGCGTTGCCTAAATAATCTCTGAGAAGCCAAAACAATGATAGTGAACATGTGTTCATTAGTAAACATCAGTGAGCTGAGGAAATTGTTCTCAGCGAAAGTGCTGCAGAACTTGGTGCTTCTGTGAAACACAATGTGTACTCTGCAACACAGTGTGTATCCTTCTGTAAAATTCTTGAGGCACTGCATGATGAAAACCAACAACTCGTGTGAGCTTGATATGAGTGTAGATTTCTCTGCATCACTCCCTTCCACTAAGTGTAGAAAGCAGATAGCATTTGTGCCTACTCATTTTCATCATAAGAGCAAGACCACTTCTAAGCGGCTGTTTTAAGCTGATAAAATTGAACATCTCACCTTGATTTTGTTTCTTCATGCTTAGGTTTTGGGATCTAGCCTACCCTGAGAGATCATATGTTGTTGCTGGAAGTTCTAATTGCCCGTCTGTTTCCTACTACAGGAAGATAATTGAGGGCACAGAGGTGGTTCAGGTATTTGTCTTTGTTTGATAGACACCTATTCTGCTTGCCTTTTGGATGGCCCTACCCCATGGATTATATTCATTGCATGATGTCTTTAATTATAACTCGCTCACTTACTTTTTGTGGATGGTGTCAGCATTGCATTTTCAGGCAGTTGGGAAGAAGTTACTTCAAAAGAAAAACATGATTTGTTTTTGACAGAGTTGGACTCACCAAACACTGCTTAAATGCAGAAGCCAGAGTCATACATTTCTTTTAGGATATTGAAATTTAGACTTCTAACACTTTTGGCTTTGATCGGTGTTTGGAATGTCTTTTGAGTAGGATCTTAGCAAGGCAATGTGAGATGTACTGGCACCAGGATAATACAGTAGCTAAATGCTGCAGTTTTTGTTACATCCTTCAGAGTGACTTTTGGAACTGGCAGTGTTGCTAGTTGTTAAATAGCACAATGTTTTGTTTCAGTTCAACAAATTGAGTGCTACTTCAAAGGTGACTGAAAGAAGTCAGTAGGGGTCTACCCAATGTACTGATTTTTTAGTGTTTCTTCTCAAACTTCTGAATTACATTCATGCTATTGAACCAGTTTTTACAAAAGCTTGGGGGAACCAAGATGTATGTGTTCCTGTAACTTTTTTCCCCCTAATGTAATATCAAATCATAGTGTCATTGAAATAAATATGAGGAAAAAAAAACATTGTTTCCCTAATCAAAGAGCTGTAACGTCAGTTGAGATTGTGTGTGATGAAAAGAAATGAACCAAGGAGTAATCCTGAGAAAACTGTCAAAGGGTGTGAGGTTGTATGGCTGGGTATTTTTGGTTGATTGTTTGTTTGTTTGAAGGGGTTTTGTGGTCTTCTTACACTGACAACCTAATATGGGTGACAGTTTCTCTTTGAAAATGCTCACCCTTCTGTAAATAGTATTTCTCACTTTGTTTTTACACAGGAAATTCAGAACAAGCAAAAGCTGGGGCCCACGGATGAGACCCCTCGGAAGGGTCCAGAGTCTCTCCCAGTTGGACATCATGATATTATCACAGATATCGCGACTTTCCAGACCACGCAAGGGTTTATAGTAACTGCGTCAAGGGATGGGATTGTTAAAGTGTGGAAATAAAAGTTGTATTAATATATAGTGTGTAAATATTTGTAATAAAGAAATAGTGTTATAATGAAGTTTTCAAGGACTGTTTCCATTTAATGGAATGGAATGGACTTTAAAAAACATAAAAGTGATGATAAAATCAGTTACCTGTATCCTACCACCCTGTTGGCACTTCCTAATCACTTCTTATGTTAAAGCCTTTTGGTATCCATAGCATTTCCTTGAGGTATCAAGGACTCTGTGAAGAAATCACTTAGCCTGGTTTTGACTACATTGTTCTTCAGGAATCTTTCAGGAAATTATTTAAGGGTGTCCCACATGACACATTCTAAATGTGCACAGAGCAAAAAGCTGGTGTCTAACTGCTCCTGTGTTGAATCTGAGAAATGAACTAAGAACCAGTGCACTAATGTCCCTGTACATTTTGATAACTTATAATAAAGTCCACTTGAGCTTCCCTGTTTGGTACTTGGGTTTCTTTACATCCGTGGTTCCTCTGCAGTGATTCCACAGTCTCAGCTGCCAGAGCCATTGGGCTGTTACTTGTCATTTGAGATCAGCTTAGCTTCGTGTCAATCGTCAGCTGTGCTTTGCATCCATCTTGCTTTAAACTTGAGTCTAAGGCTAAGCTCTGCTGTCCAGGGAACCTAAACCAGCACCACCAGGATGATGTTCTCTGTCATTCAGTATAGATATCAAATACAGACAAAACATGGCTTTCAGCAGGAAGTACTTTTTCGTCATGGAATGTTCATGTGAGAGGCAGTCCTGAATGTCAGAAAAGAGAGTAAATGCTCCCACCACTCTCCCACTGTCTGATCCAGATTTTCAGATTTCCAAATCCTTTTCAGACTTAAGCTTTATTAACATTCTCTACCTGCAGTTCCAGGCTCTACTTTTCCTCCTAAAACATTCTCTCTGCATGGATGGACTCAGAAGGCCACTGACAACAAACAGCACTAGTTTGAGATGTGTTTCTTGAGTGTAGCTGGAGCAAAATGGAAGCGTACTTCTCTACAGAGTTTCTGATGGAAGCAGGGAATGCTCTTAACTTGTGAACTGGTTTATTTGAAGAGATAACACATGAAATAATGACTTGTTTAAAAAGTCTCAGAATTCAGTGGAAAAAGACTCTGCCTGCTTTTCATTAGAGAGTGCATTACTTGGATAATTTAGTGCAGTAGGTAGACATTGCCTGAAGTGTAAGAAGTTCAGAAGAGGACGTGAGCTCAAGAGCAGTGTGACATTTCTTTGCAGACCTTGTAATTTCTGCTCGCTGTTATGCTGAAAAAAGTTTTTTCTTTGCTATGTATAGAGGAGCTGGTGCTGTCCCTTTATGTTATATGAATTCAGGAATAAAGAAGGTTTTCTCAGTCGACTTGTATTGCAGAGCAGCAAGGAAGAGGGTGGTAAGTCAAGCGTGTTCTGCTGCTGTTTCCATTTGGTGTGCAGCTCTAAACAGGTCCTTATACACATGGTGAAGGGAACCACCTCTGGCTGCATTGCTTGGTTAATGGCTTTGTTCATTGACAAAATAGTTCGATGAAAGAAGCAGATCAGGTTTCATTTTCAGGTGTTATGATCCACTGACACCATACGAAGCTTACAAGACATTTTGAGTAGTATGAAACACAGAGGACTCTTGAACAGTGGGTAGAGTATTAAAAAGAATTTGCAATATAATCTTATCTCCACAATGTTAAATAATTTCTAGTGATCATTAAAAGGTCATAAACCAGGATAAGCAATGAACCATCATAACCAGTAAACTGTATCTGAGTGAGGCTTTTTCCCGTATATAGTAATGTTGTGGAGGAAAAAAATAATGATGTCAATTTTTACAAGAAATCTCATCGGGCTTCAGTGGGACCACTTGTAGGGAAATGAGCTTTGGCCCAGCCTTAAGAAATGTCAGTATTGTCAAGCAGCACAGAAGTTACAGTTTCAGTAGTTCCTCTATCTGTGGTATTGTAATACACATTTGTTGACTTTTGATTCTTTTTACTCTCGGTGTTTAAAGACAGTTCAGAAGCATTTTGCTGAAGAGATGGCAGTCTGTTAATAGTATCTAGATCAAATATGAAGGGGGTTTTTAATATATTTTAGGTGAGTATAGGCATTGTTGATTTGAGTGCCTGATGTAATTGAATTTATGTAACTGAGCTGCTAGAATCACAGAATCAATTAGGTTGGAAAGTATCTCTGAGATCATCAAGTCCAACCTTTGACCAGTCACCACTTTGTCAACAAGACCATGGCACTGCGTGCCATGTCCAATCTTTTCTTGAACACCTCCAGGGACAGTGACTCTACCACTTCTCTGGGCAGCCCGTTCCAATGTCTAATCACTCTTTCTGTGGACAAATTCCTTGTAATGTCCAGCCTCAACCTTGCCTGATGCAGCTAGAAACTATGTCCTAGAGCTGCCAGAGCTGATAGCAGCTTGGAACAGTTCAGTAGTTCTAGAGAAAACTGTTTCTGCATGTCTTGGTAGAAAAATACTATGTCTTCTGCTCAGTTTCAACCTTGTTTGGTGATCTTTGTAAGTCGTGTATTTGGGGGTTTATTGTATACAATTTTTTACCTAACGATCCAAGCCCCACACTATGGATCTATTTAATCTTAAGGTCAATTCCATGTTTACCCAGTCGCATCTAGGAGGAATATATTCCCCAACGTTTATAAATTATAGTTTAAAATACAGCAGTCTCACCAGATATTGGACAGCCTTTCACAGGAGCTTACATTGATAGCATGGATACGTGGATACCAAATGGAATAGAAAGCAGTAAGGTGGAATTACTCCATGAGTGCATAGCTCAAGGCTGAAAGACAAAAAAATGCAGTAAAAGTCAGAAATACACTCACCTGGTGAGGAGCCATGAATCCCTTCAGGACTCAGCACAGCCAGCAATTCAAGGGATTATTCCAAATTATGAAGGAGTCACAGGACACAGGAGTTTATACAACCCTGTAAGAAATGGCAAGACAACTAAAGGCATGTCTTGCAAAAATACACTTTTAAAGGTCCAATTTTCTGTACTTCAGGACTGCAGTATTTAATATTATATTTGTGGTGGGATCTGGCTGAAACACACAGCTCTTTCTTCTGTTAGGATCTTGCATTATTCACTTGAAAAAGTTTCTGTCAGCATCCTCACTGCATTGCCAATATTATGTCCACTTGAGGATCTATGGTAGTTCAGGTTTCTATGACCTCTGAGGTGTTTATTGCTGTTGTAGGACTCTGAGAAGCAGACCAGGCTGTGAACAGCCAAGGTGTAGGAGACAACAATGACTGGTTTCTACAGGGAAGTCATTGTGTCTGATTTTGGTGACATTGCCTATTACAATTATAATTTCTTTCATTATGTTAAATATTTGAGGTATAGCTTCTGAGTGAAAGTCCAAGGCAAACACAACATCAGTGGGAGGCACAAGGCATGCTGGCATACCTGAACCAAGAGCAGAGAGTCACAATCCACAAGGGTTAATAAAGGTAGGCATTTTTCTCTCATGTTTAATACCATTTTGACCCACAGACCCACAATAAACTGCACTGAGACTGATCACATGGAAAAATGTTGCTGGGTCACAGTCCAGGAAGACAGTAAAGTCTTTTCTGGTGTTGCCTGTAGTCCCAAATTTTTGAAATCAGAGCTGGATTATTTAAGATCGGGAGCACCTTTTAGATCACGGTAAGGAAAAGACAACCATGCTGTGCTGCTGCACTGTAGACAGATAAAAAGGGGGAAAAAGAAAACAAAATTATTTTTAATAATATTTATCAAAACTCTTGCATCTTGTAGAATACTACTCTATTAGTAACATGAATTTTTCAATTACTAACTTATTGTTCCCTGTAACAAGGAAGGCTTCTGGCTGAAGTGGAATTGCTGATTTACCCAGTAATTCAGGACCTGGCTTTAATTTTAATCTTTCTCAGAGTAGCAACATTGAGGTTCAGTCTCTGTACTCCCTCCCAAACATACAGAAATGGCAGATAAAACTCAGCAGATATCATCAATATTTCATCAAAAGCATCTTAGAGCTCAGGAGCTTGGTGTTTCATTCACAGGTCAAAACACATTTCAAGCAGCTGGCTAAACCAGTCCCAAAGCCTGAAGTGCAAAACTGTCTAAAGAATTTTGCACAAAGATATAGGACATCGTGACAGCAAAATTAACCATGCTTAACTAAATAGAAGCAGTTCATGGTTTATCAAGGAAGGCAGCCTTGTTAGGTTATCTTTGGTATAGGGGTCTTGCCACATAGGTAAATGTGTGATTCAGAAAATTCCTGTGGTCCAGGTAAAGTATAGAGTCAGCCAGGTAAGGCCTTTAAGTGGGTAAAGGGCAGCTTAACTGCAAGGGCAAGGAGCTGGTGTTGTCACCATCCTTAGGAGCAGAGTTACGCCAAAACAACAAAATTCAGACAGGTCTGGAAAGCAAAAAGACAAACCAATCCAAATGAAGCAGGATTGAAGCAGGGAATGAAACAGGGAATGGGGCTCCCTGCTGATAGTATTTGACAGGTGACAGCCAGGTTTGTAATGCCACAGAATAATAGAGGGTGGCTTGTCTGGTTACTGTGCAAACACAGAACAAGGTGTTCAGATGGACCCTTAGGAAATCTGAAAACGGCCCAGTTGTTGAATCATTGTGTGGGCAGGTATCACAGACAAAACAACAGGAAACATGTTATGGAGTCGAAAATTGAGCTTTTAACAAGGAGGTAAAAGGCCAGTACTGTCACAATATTATTTTCCAAAATAGTTTTGAAGAACCATGTACGGTCCCAAAAAGAGACATAGTCTGGCCAGCGAAATGGTGTACAGAGGCAGAACTGAGATTCAGTGAGCATGGGGGAATCATTTGTAGCTCCTTCAGGAAGATGGTCTTAAACTAAAATTATACCACATTGATGACAGCTACAGTTAGACAAGTTTTGGTGAAATATTTAAAGGAATGACAAGGGGAGTGGAGAACGGATGTAAAAGGGCATGGCATTTGTAGTGATGTTTCTTCTGGGTTCATGTCAATAGAAGTTTTGTATCCTCAGATTAGGCCTGGAGCAGAACTTGGGAAAACTCAAAAGGGAGGCTGAAGCAGCAGAATCCCATCAAAAGAAGGCATAGATTTTCTTACCAGAAAGGCAATTCCATCTGTGCTAAAGGAAATTACAGAGGCTGCAAAGGTGGAAAGCACAATCATGAAAGACTCCATCTAACTGCCATGATGATGATGACATCCTACTTCTTTGTGACATTTAAACAAGGATAATATTTTCAGATAACACATTCACAGTAACATATTGAAGACTAGTATTAAGTAAAGGAAACCTTCCAAAAGTGGTAAGTTACACTAAAATGGAAAACACAGAAAAATAAACTTTGAAACCATACGTTAAATACAATGTACAAAGGCAAAAGATATTCTCAGGAAAGCATTCTGCAAAATATAAAAACAAATAATAAACTCCTTTCCAAATATATCGGGAATGAGAATCTGACATTTTCTGTTTGGCCAATAATTGAGCAAGGCGTAAAAGAAGATTTCAAACAAAACAAGGCCATGGCAGATAATTAGATGGGTACTTTGCCTCTGTGTTCACCATGGAGGATTTCAGGGGGGTCTTATGCTAGAATCCCATCTCTTTTCTGCACATGTATGTGATGTGCCACAGGATCTCTCTGCCTGAAACATCTGCCAGGTTGGTAGGAGAGGTTTCAACCAGCAGTAAATTGCCAAGAGCAAAAAATCTCATCTAAAAGATCATATGTTTTAAAGGGCATCAGGAATCAAACAGCCAAACTGCTAACCATGGTTTGGAGCCTCTTGCTTAAAACTGCTCCTGTATTAAAAAAGTTGAAATTGTCAGAATTCACACCAGATCTTAAAGAAAAATCATGAGGAGTTTTGAGACCAGCCTAATGTATGCAGTAGGCCAACTACTATGAGTTATACAAAATATCAGAGTTGGTAAAGACATCAATAAATGTGCTCTATGAAGGAAGAGTCAACATGTAAGGTGGAATCTTTTATCATAAGCTTTTTTTTGAAAGAATTGCAAGCCATGTGAACAATACATGGCTGGCTGATTGTCTTGATTTCCAGAAGGCTTTTGACAAGTTCCCCAATGAAAGCCATCCAAAAATAATAAATGTTGTCATCTGATACAAAATATTCCCACAGACTAACATTGTTAAAGATGGTTGTTAAATCAAATACTATTTAATACTAGTTAAGACACAATGTGTGATATCATGAATAGATCAGTTTTCCCAGAAGAGTAAAGCTAGCAGGCATTCATTATGTTTATCAATGACTTAGAAAAGAGAAAGGAACAGCAATATGCCCAAAGTAGCTGAAGTTAATTGAAGCAGTAGTTAATTGAAGCAGTAGGAATGAAAACTGACTGCAAAAATTTTACATAAGGATTTCTTTATGGTGGATGGCTGAATGATCCCATCTAAAACTAAATTATTTGCAGGTAAAAATGGTGTACATGGTAAGCACAGCCCACCCTTAACTTTGCATTTATATTGAGCAATCCTGAATGAGTCCTGCATACATAGTCCTATTCAGGGAAAAAAATGTTGGAGCTATAACAGACAGTCCTACAAAAAGATTAACTCAATACTCAGTATTGATCCAGAAGTTAAAACGAATGTTAGAGATTATAAAGGAAAGAATAAGATAACACACCAGTGAACAAATCCATGGTGCCCTCTTACTGTGAATAATGTGTGTAGTGCTTCCCCTTAATAATGAAAAATATATAATACAACCATGGGAGGCACAGAGAGGTCTATTGTGGGTAAAGAATGGTTTCCATATAAAGAACAGCTAACTAGACCCAGAGTCAGCATCTGGGAAACAGAAGCCTGAAGAAAGAGATAACAGATCTGCAAATAAGAAATGGCAGGAAACAATGAATAGGCAGTAACTGTTTGCTCATGCTCGTAATGCAAGAACTACAGAGTATCACATGAAAGATGAGATAAACATGTACAAAAGAATGTGCTATTTCATAAAGCATGTAATTAAGTGATGAAACTCATAATTTTGGGCTGTTGTGAACACCAAGGTTTGCCTGTGTTCAAATAACACTTAAGTACATTCAGAGCAAAAAAGAATGCATTAAGGGCAACTGGTCACAAAACTGCTATACACAAAAACGCCATATTGGAAATTAAAGTTGTGATTCTTGCAATAACTCCTACATGAATTTTCTGATAGGGGTGGCCTGTGAAAAAATAATGAAATTTTGTTTGTGTGCACACAGGTTTCTGTAAAATGGGAGAGAAATTTGTATTTTTATTAAAACAACTTTCTGAATGGAATTCAGTTTCCATGAAAACAGAAGTGGTTTGATGTTAGCAAGACTGTTATGAATTACCTGACTGAGATTCTAAAAATTCAGCCAGAATCACAAATCCCCTTTCCTTCCAGCTTTAAACACTCATGGGCTAGTATATCCTGACCACAGAGAAAGAAAAGACTTTACTTTTCTCAGGTAATTTACTTCTTGTCAAAAATTAGACCAGCTGCCAAAAGTCACCAGGGTGCCATGGATACTGGTGGAAAGAAAACCATTAGCACTACCAGTAAAGTAAAGCTGGCAACAGCTCTGAAAGCAGAAGGAAAAGTTCTCTTTTTACCTGTGGAAATAACAGTCCAGATTTTCTTGTCCTGCAAAGAGAAGGAAAAATAGAGTGTGAAAAATCACTTTTTCATCCTGCACTGTAATGAGTTTGTGCTGTGCTGGTTGGAGCCTCCAAGAGACTCTTCTATTCCAGCTGACACCACTTTGGCAGTCATTCTCTAGAATGCAGGGTAGGGATAATGACTGAAATGAAGCCTGTTTTCTCACCTTATTATTTCCATAGCTCATTGATTTCTTCAAAGTGTCCGCTTCAAAGGAGATAATTACACATAAAATCATCATCTACACGTATCTGTAAAAGCTGGGTTTTGAACGAGAAAATCAGAGACTAGAAGAAACTGAAATAAAATATTATTACAATACATTACATTGGTATTACATAGAAGTGATTTGATAAGAGATACCAAGTATAGTCTCTTGGGAAGAGACTATATCACAAGAGGCCTTGCTAGCATAATTAGGAGAAAGAAGTTAATATTCTTAGATACACAGAAAAGAAAGTCACTGCCGAAGAAAGCAGTCTTTCAAGGATTTGTGGAAAGGAAGGACAAGGAGAGTATGTCTAAAAATCACAGGGGAGACAAAGAGCTGAAAATTATGCAAGCAAGCTGAGTAACAGAAAGAACTTCCTCTCAAATTCCCAATCAAGGATGGTTGATGTTAGTGTTGCAGATGATCAGAAGGAGAATATTACATCTTTGAAGGCAATGGGGTCAGATGGGCTAATCTGCAAATGAAATTGACTTCATCCATGTACACATTGTATGAAAAGGTGACATTGCAAGAAGAAAACACCTTTTATTTACCTCGTTAAAATAATCACCATTGAACCTGAAATGAATTAATAAATACATGAATCAACATGAGTTACAGTATATTGTTGAGCTTGCCATATTCAGGAGGAGTGATGGCAAGGACAAAATCATCTTCTATTGTTTTCAGAATGTCAGAATTTTTCATTCAAAAACAGGAGCTTGGGCTTCCCACTAATCTCTTCAAGATGAGATTTACCTTGGCAGTTCCATGTAAATATCACATCTGCCTGTGACATGCAGTTTAGAGGGTCCACTTCTGGCACAGTTTACATGATCTCAGTGGAATCTCTGCTTGAGCCAAAGGCAGAATGTTTAGGAAAAGGTTGGAAATGAAAGTCGAGCCATAACCATCTGCCAGCAGAATGCAGTTTATTCTTCTCTGCTTCATCTCCTGAGTGTATTACTAACCAGGTTTGGATATACCCATTTTTATTACTACTTCTTGGAATTTTGGGGTGCGTGAGTTAAGGCATCTATTTCAAACAACATTTTTAAAATCCTTATTTTTGATATCTCACTTGTGCATGGTTTTAAAAGAATGACTTCTGAAACAAAAATTGCAAGAGTGCCTTAGCATCTGAAAAGGAAAAAAAAACCCAAGAATAAAAGGTAGCAAAAGTGAAAACAGAAATAAAGATAATGTGTAAAGTCAGGAAATTCTCCTGGATGTAAAGCAAATTTTGAAAAGATCTATTTCTAAATGCCAGCTGAGTCAACTGTGCAGGGCAGAATGAAAAGGGTATTGCCAAGGGAGACAGAACACACGACTTCTAAAATTCATAAATCCTCATCTTGCAGTAAAAACGTAACATGCATAAATGTATAGCTTTGTATTAACTAGCACCAGCCAAAATTTTAATCTCAGACTGAGGCAGGAAAAGGCCATTATGTCCTAAGCCATAAAAAGACTGAGCGAAAGAAAAAGCCCCTGGCATTCAATGACACTTTTCCATCACACACAAGCCCAGTTCACTCCTCATACTGAAAAGTAACACATGCTTTGGAAGACCACGCATATCAGTGTATCATACAAGACAGGCTATGCTGGAACACCTATAGGTTTTTCTGTTTTGCTTGGAGAAAATGAGCATTTTATGCTGTGTTGTATTTTGTGAATGTTTTCTCAAAAGAGGAAAAAAAAAAGAATCCAAAAGCCAGAGTGAGTTATTCAGTACAAACCAGCCACAGGAAATCGCACAGTCAGTCCTGTGGTTACCTTCACAGCAGGCACAAAGGACTCAGGATCCAGAACCACAGGTTTAATCATGTATGGCATAAATTATGAAATAAATTTCTGGGCCAGCTTTTATTCGACAGTTTAGTCAGAGAAGATTAGCTGGAAATCTACTTCTTGCTTCAACTCATGTTTCATTTTCAGTCTAAAAATATGACATCCTGTAAACCTCTTGAAAATCTCATAATGTGGGCTAGTTTCAAAAAGAAAGTTTTTAAAAGCAAGTTTTCCATATCTACAATGAAAATCTGGCCATTTTGAGAAGGAAGGGTGGAGAGTACCAATCCTGTTTTTCTACAGTTCTTTTCTAGCCTTCTTTCCAATGAAAATGAGGTTGATATTTTTACAGTGTCTGTCTGTTTATTCTTGCCACAGTAGAACTGTGAACATGTTGGCCAATTTCAACTGAATGTGACAGAAAGGAAGAGGTCTCAAAGTTCTGAATTTCCTGCACACTTCACAGAGATGACCAGCAGTTGAGAGGTTGGAGACAAATTCCTGTTAAGAGGAAAAGCAGGGTGTGAGCTCAGATGCAACCTGCACTGTCCAGGAGACGCAACACATATAGCCAGCCATGGCAATGGATAATTGTATGCATCCATTTCATTTTAGAGCTTCTTCACATCTTACAGTGCAATCATTACCAAGAAAGTCCAAGTACTTCTGTGCTAGACATGCTAGGACATGTGAAGTAAGAACCAACATTCAACTTCACAAAGATAGGGGCAGAGGAATCAAACAACTTCAGCTGTGTCACAGAATTAAGATGTCTCCAAGTAGTTTGATGATTTTTTGTCTGGTTTTGGTTTTTGTAAAATAGTTTAAATGGATGTAAATTTCTTACTCTACAGGATCATTTTTGGGAAATATTTTAACTGGGAGAGAAAAGAGATTGGTTTGAAAGAACAAGAACTGCTAGAACTAAGAACTGGTTTCAGTATTTAGCGGTGCTTTGAAAGAGCAAGGAGAGAGAAGAGGAAAGGATGCTGAGAATATCATTATAAGCAGAATCAGGACAGCTGGGGTGATAGCAGAGAACAGAGTGGGAGACCTCCACTTTCTATTCTTTTCCTCCTTACTTACCCAGCCTGGCTAAGGACACAACTATTCCAATCAGAGCATTAACTTTTTTTCCCCCATTCGAATCAACAAATAACAAATTCTTTAGAAAAGACTTCTTGAACTGTGGAACAGAGAATGTGCAGTTTCCTTATTCCCTCATACTCACCTTATAACTTAATGGAGACAGTAACCAGTACTTTATGAATATCTAGATCGAATTCTTTAACAGTAATTACATGAAAATTAATCTCTTCTATAAAGTTAATGTTAGTCTCCTTCTGTAAAACAGGTTCAGTAACTTATATTTAAGAGAAGTTTAGATCAGCAAGAAACCCAGTATTATATGACATATCTAAAGTATTTTTGCTGACAATTCTGATAGTTAAAATACTTTTCTGTTTTGTAGTACAATTCTTCCATGTCATACTGGGTACAGCAAAATTCCACATTAAAAAGTTTAATATGTGAAGTGGTTGGTAATTTAAATGATATCAGAACTGACCCATCTATGAAAAGAAGCTGACATTCTGTGTTGAATGTATCATAATTAATAAACTATAAAGAGTTATGGCACATGCTCATTTCTCGCTGTTAATTTATTAAAATAATTACCTGAAGCTTCATGAAATGTGCAGCCTTTGAGCAGTCAACATGTTTTCCATTTTTATGATGACTTGAAATTATGTCACTGAAATGAAACTACATTGGTGTCTCCCTACAAATCTCTTCTGCTTTTCTGTATCAGAACTCCATTATGGCCCAACTCTTCACAAGGTTTCTTGGAAGATAAAGAAACCTCTTTTTTCCTTGCAGTCTATCCTCACCCTTCCTAGATTCCTATACCTCTGGGGGACAATTCCATATTGTGAGATACAGACGAGGCCATAAATCACAAAGAGGATACACACATGCTATCTCACAAATACGCCAAATCTAATTTTTACTTCACAATACTCTTTCATCTGAAAGAAATTGTCCTATGGATGATTTTTGTGCAGAACATTTTAATAAGGAAGGATATGCATGTTATAGCAGAGCCATTAGGGTAAATGGAAGCCCTGCAATGTAGTTTATTAACAACAACAACAAGTAAAACACAAACTTCACGGCACCTTGCAAACCAATCAATACCAGTAAAGAATCCAGACGGACAAGCACTGTAGTAGGATCCAGCTTCTCAATAGCCTCACCTGTGCAGTACAGAGGCTACATATTAACATAAGAGCTCAAGTATATTTTCAGGTTTCTGAAAGCAATGGAGATATTTTATTTCTCTGAGGCATGAGAGAAGAGGCACTGTAATTTCAAAACAAAGTATCTTTTTTGTGACCTTGGTCTCTGTAACTCTTGGAAACATTGAAAAGAAACAGATATCTCTCTGGAATGCACTGTACTTTCAGAGTAAAATCATAAACTGCTTCTGGCTGTCTTCAGGTTACTGTGTGCCTTTTAAGGGGGATTCCTTCTCCCCTTCCCAGATATCTGACCAGCAAAACAAACACAAACACCTGCTTATGAAGACAGAAACTTATTTCTTTGGTTATTTCTCCCCATCTTCTGCATCCTTTTTGTTTTCAAGATGCCAAATATTTCGTTGAGGGAATCTCTTCCCAATTCATGTGCTTGATTGAGCTTGCAGATTTAAAGAGTGCTCCTATAGGAGCCCGTGATGGAATAGATGAGAATAAAACATTTCTCATCACTGTGGAGCACTGTAGTCCCTAACAGCAAAACATAACCCCCCCTTCTCCTCTTAAGGATGCATGAGAAAAGAGAAAATGAAAAACTAAAGATACAGAAACTGGAGAATCCATGCACTCCACCTGCAATCAATTTGATATACTCTCTCCAACTCTCTGTCTGAAGGCTCTGAAATCCCTGCCTTCTTGTCTCCTCTTTCACAGCAGAACTGTTAAAATGACTTCTCTTCTGCAAGTTTTTAAAAGAGCCATCATCAGATCATGATTTCAGCAAACATTGCTGATGCATTCTGAAGGGACCACGAATAGCAGAAAATTGCAAGGAAAAGCCATTTCATCTCTTTATGGTGCAGGCAATTTTCTTCTTGTAACATAGTATCTGTGGTTGGAATTCACACCTTGGGAAAAGCATGAAAGCTAGAAAGAATTCTGAATAAAAGTTACAAAGTATGTTTTAACATTTGATTTCAAACCCCAAAACCCATTATCAGGAAATGCAATTCAAGAAAAAGAGGAGAATGATTTGCGGGACTTTTTCTTGGAGAAGATCCACTCCTTTTAGCTAAGCAGCTATTGACTATTCTGATACCTACTCTGCAGTTCAGTTTTTATTCACCTAAATCTTGGAAACAGCATGGAGCTGAGAGAAACCAAAACACAGCCTTGTACTTTAAAAGGCTAGCTCACAGCAGGTGAGTGGAAAAACATCAGGCTTTTTGTCTCCCTGAGGAAGGATTCACTCAGAAAATGGATGGAGGTACATGTGAATCATTCACTTGCAAATAGAGAAGGAGAAAAGTAATGAAAAGAACAGCTTGAAGCAGGGGCAAAACCAAAGTTGATTTTTACAAGTCAATAATAGCACTATTATCAGCCATGATCCATTGTTATGTGAACTGCTGCTAGAGAAAACTCAAAACGGGGTAACTGCAAAAAAGAGATGGTGCTTCTAAACATAAGAAAATGGAAACAAGAACTCTCAACCATCTAGTTTCATGTGACTGTAAAGGTCAGAATAAACACAGAAATAACACAACAAATGTCATTAACTACACACAACAATTTTAGACCTCTTCAAACATGGTATGATGTCAATTTCTAGTGTGTTTGTTATAGTCCAGTTCCACTCTTTCTCTTGGCAAATCAAGCAGAATTTTACCAATCAAACACAAAACTTGTTGAAAATACCCAACAAGGACAGTGCTCTTAAAGCAAATCTTAACACCTATTAGCCCTGATGTCCGAATAATTATTTAATGGACTTACACAGCTCTTTTATTCTGAAACTGGAGTTCATTACACTTTTCCCTGGGCTCTTCTGGTGTGTAGTTGTCCTCTCCTGCTCAGAAATCAGTAATAAAATTCATTAGTTCTATGGGATTTAGAAGATTTTGGCAATGTTTTGCCCTTAATCCAAGAGTAGCAGCAAATTAAGTGACTTCATTGATTTTATACATTTAAAACAAACACCATACAAATATATATATGAATCCCATGGTGATCTGATTCTGCACTCATCAATAGGAAAACTTGAATGAAAAAAAACGAAGGACCTAAATCAATTTAGATGAATGTGAGGATTATATTTATACCTTACTCATTTATTTCCTTAGTAAGATGTTCTGACTTTTTTTCTCAATGTCTTTTTATATGGTCTATATTCCCAATTTAACACACTTTGTAAAGGATACAGACAGTCACAAGAACTGTTCTCATTCTCATTTGACAGACAGAGTTCATATCTTTACTATAGCAAAAAAATTAGGTGCTAGAACGAATTCTGAACTCAGTCTCATTTGCATTCTCTGTATTTAAACAACCCTGATGATGGCTGAGTTTCCTCTCTAGCTGTATGATGAATATAAAACGTATGATCGATAAAATATATGATCCCTAACATCTGACAGAACAATTTTCAGGAGTTACTCCAACAACTCTAGTCTTCAGAATAAACAAAGGCAGGATTTTTGAGTTCACTATCACATATAGAGGGAATGCAATGACCAGAATATCATCTGTCTGGGCCAGAACCCCTGTGAGACTTCCAGGTCATTTGGTAGCAGCTTTCTGGATCACTTTCACTCTTGCTTATGAGCTTTGTCTCCAGACAACTGCTGTTTATCCTCATGAAAAGATCTGAAACAGCCAACCTAGTTCTGCTGTGCCCAGTCTGTGTCTGCCCTCACACCACTGACTCTGCTCTAATAGATGCAGTTTGAAATGAGCTTTCTCATATTTTTACCAAAAAAAGAAAGACAATAAACACCCTATCTGCCCAGGATGTGACACAGAGGAAGCAGCAGCAGCGATCACTGGTACCTTGTGGTGATCCTGCGAGGTGAGTTAAGTTTAAAACTGCGCTGGATGCCAGAGCACACAAAACTTAAGCAAATTACATAACATTTTGTTGTAGCATTTTAAAGCTCTTTTTTTTTTTTTTTTTTAAATGCATTGCTTTTAGAAAAAAGTCACACCTTTTTGGATGGAGACAAAAAGTGCTTTAGGAAATAAGTAAAATCTAGTGAATGTGAAAGAAGTGGCAGGTCAGATCCTGCTGGACTTGCTTTCACGAGGGGGCCTAAGGCATATGAACAAGAACAGAGATATTCAGTAAGCTTCAGTCTCTCACCTGTTAACCTCTAAGCTGAGCATGACACTTAAGGAAAAGGAAGAGGATTCTGTTTCAAATAACTCATCTGCAATAGAAACCACCAGAATCAGACTAAATAATTCAGTCTTAATGAGAAACACAGTTCCCCTTCGGGGTTTTTCACATGAGTTCCACTATACCTAATACAGTCTTTTCATAGCCTATGCGTGACATGAAGTCTTTTTCCCAGATCACATTATTTAATTATGCCAGTCAGAATGAAAACCTAATAGGCTAAAATAATCTTGGACATTGCTCCATGAGTTTCAACTGCATGCTAGAGAAACATTACCTAATAAATTTTAAACCAAGAATTTTTCTTTAGAATATAGGGCAAAAAGGAAGAACACACCTTTTAAATTCCTAAAATCCTTCCTATGTAGCAGTATTATTATACTTTCTGCAAGATCACATATTATTTTTGGTGAGCATTAACAGAATCTAAATCAATAACTCAGTTTTCTTACTGTAAAAATCTTCCATGTTCTTCTTACAATTATTTTTTCATATATCTTTTTACTCATTTCTAATCAGACAGAATAATAATTTACTCTCAACACAAAATTTATAGTTATTGTACATTCTTTTTTACATTTTTTCATAGAAATACACCCTCATTCCACAGCATGTTCTTTAATGCCAAGTATATGTTATTATATTTGGTCTTTCTCATCTAGAATGAAATTAAAGGATTTCCTAGGACATTTATAATATATAGATCATATTTCCCTGTAGGGCCACTTGGCAGTATTAAATGAACCACTACAGTTATTAACTCCTTTCTAACACTTTTTTTTTTCAGCATGTGACAAGAGTATAAAATCCTTTCAGAGACTAAACAGCAAAGTAATAAAACATAAATCCATACTTTAGAGAACTTAATGCATGTAGCAGTTTACTTTAGAAGTAGAGTCTACCTATAGTAATTCTACAAAATGTCCTATGAAGAGCAACATGACTACTAATAATTTTGAGCTTTATTACTTAAAATACAAGAAAAAAGTAGAAAACACTACAGAAGAGGTTATGTATTTTCATTAGCTGCTCTATGGACACTATTGATTTCACCTCAAACTTCGCAAGAGAAAAAGTTCATTGGCCTGAGGATTTTGAAGTCATCAGTGATAGGGGCCATCTCCCTTAACAACGTAACTAATGCAGTTTTTGCAACAAAGGATAGGAGAGATTTGCAATGTGGATGACAACATCCAATTAAGTAGCCAGGCTGCTCTGCTGGTCCATCTCTTCCAGTTCCAAAGGCTTCCTATGTTCATGCTGTTTCAGTTTCTCTTTTGTGAAAACAGTGCATGAACTCTGTCAGTCTCACTGCCTCACAGGGTGCCTTTTCCTGGTGTATCTTCCCTGCACTGTGCTCCTAAAGCAAGATGGAAGAGGCCCAGTTATCAGCCTTTCATCCATTTTCTCTAAAATAAATGACAGAGAATGGAAGCTAAGACCACAAGAGGAAAGCACATCAGGTGGCAGAGTGCTACTAATTTCTGAGAACTGTATCTTGTAAAGTGAATCTGCATTCACTCCTAGGTAAAAGTAGGTCAGAACATCTACATGTAAGAACAGAACAGAACAGGCAAGCAGAGGCATTTTGCAGTTTTTCTCATGAAGAAGAAGCTCCACACCCATCCATGCAGTCCCTCAAAACAAGAAACTTTGTAATAACTACTGGAATGACTTCTACTGCACTCATCTCCATAACAGCTCTCCCTAACAGCTTGTTTAAGAGAAGAAGCTGGTCCATGGCTGTAAATCACAGCTATTTTTCTCACTTTAGTGCCTTGTAGAGTTCTCCTGAAAACATTCATGGCAACGAATCTCAGCACGCATCCAGTGTCCTGTTCACTGGAGGATCTCTGGTGGGAAATATTTTTTAGTGCATTGAGTAGTGTACTCTTGTTGTGAAACTCCGAGAGGTAGATAAGGTGGTGGTAACAGAGTAGCAGGAAAAAAAACCCACCCCTAAATTATTTTGTTCTCTTGCATCTCAGACACAAAGAGTAGTGCACATAAAAGCCGTATAACACAATGCTAAACTACATCCCACACTGGATACAAGCAGAAAGAAAAATGGGGAGCTAGACAAGAATCTGCCCAATGGATACTGAAGTGAAGCACAGAAGAGTAAAAATTGCTTTTTTAAAAATGAAAATGTTTTACAAAGATATTTGAAAAATAGTGCTAAATTACATTAGCAGATGGAAAAAAAACCCGCAAAGCAAAACAAAGCTGCAGCAGAGAAAAGAAGTTTTTTTCCAGCACCACCTAAACACAGGACAACAATAGGGTTAGAAATGATCTTGGTTTTGTCCAGCTTCTGGCAGGCCTACATTCACCTGCACTCTGAACCTCTGGTAATGCAAATCTGCTGCAGCCTGAGCCCCCTTGCTGAGTGTGCCTGCAGAGGAAGGACCTGCACTACTGACCTCGGAGGGAGCTTGCAACAGTCTGCATTGGGGTGTAAAACTGGACCCTGCAATTTCAGCACACAATATTCCCTTTTAAAGCTCTGTGGCGCAGTATGGGCCTACACTAATTCAAATACTGCTGTGTGGGTCAGATACTGATTTGATGCTATTATCACTGCATTATTACTAAGAGAACTGTTCAGGTTTTATAATGAATGTGACATTTCTGTAGTAAAATACATTTCATCTTGTAATTACTCCAGCCATTATATTACATCTAAAAGCAGAAATGGTGTTGAAGAAAATAATCTGCTGCATCATGAAGAAAAATGTAATTTAAAAAATCACAGGCTACAGCAGGCAGCGTAACTACAGTAACAATAGGATCATTTATCTAGCACTCATGAAGGGAGGAGATTACTGACTCATCATTCCAGCCAAATTCAGCGTAGGACAAGGGTTCCATTATAATTTCCTATACATAACTCGTATCAGACACATTTGGGCATGGAACACACCAAGTACTGAGCACAGTTAGGAAAAAAACCCAAAAAACAAAAAAACCCGCAAAGCAAAACAAAGGAGAGCAGTATTTAAATCAGAAAAAATAAAGAGGAGAAAGTTTTAAATAATAGGTGTGATAAAATTATTTGTCAGCTCAGTGTGAAGCAGTGGAGGAACTAGTGGGAGTGAAGTTAAACAGGAAAGAAGGTCAGAGAAGGGACAAGAAAGACAATCCGCAGTGCTAAAGCTGCAAGACAATTAGAATTATGAAAGGTCAGAGAAGGATAATACAAGCTGTATCTCTCAGGGACAAGTAGAAAGAAATAATAAAAAATAATAAGCACAGGAACATAGAGAATAGGGGGAAATTACAAAGGAGGAACTTACACTACTTCATTATTGCCAGCAATACCCTTACCAATGGGGTTAAATAAAATATCACTGAAACAAAAGGATACAAGCCTCTAAGAAGACCCATGATCTTTCTTGTAAATTGAAATTTGTGATATATAAAAGATTTGAAGAAACTACATCCAAAAAATGAAGAAGAAAAAAATTTGAAGAAACTACATCAAAACTACAACAAAAAAATATTGTTTTTCAGTTCATTTTCTCCTACCTACAAATGGATGAGCAAACTGAACCTGCAGCTTGGTAAACACCTGACTCACTGAAGGATTTAACCCCTGTGAAGGAACCACACATCTCAGAATGTTTGGTTAAGCAGAGCCTACCATTACACAGGCAAAGTAGTTCACAGCTTATCAGAGGCTGCTAGGTCAATTCGACAAATAAATAGTACCATTAGTATCCGTAACATAGGAGTAAGAAGTACTTACCATCCCAGAAAGCTAAAGAAATGGAAAAATGTTACATCTAAAGAGTTTTCAAAACAAAAGCTGAAATCACTGTTAGAACATACACTGAACTTATTTTCCATAGTTCTACAGGTTTTAGGGCTTTCAGTGACTTAAGATGCATTATTGTCTTCCACTGCTACGGATGCTTGCTAAATTCTTTTTGGTTTTATTGGAGAATGGAGTAAAAGGACAACAAGGACCTACTCCACACCAAACGTTTTCATTGAGAGGTTTCTCTCAGAGTTTAAATATGTAAGTGTACTTCTTGTTGTAGAAACTCCCAGTATTTGGCACAGTCACCTCCTAAGGAATTAGGAGAGACAGACTAGGAGAAATAATGCAAACTTACCTCAAGGTAACTGGAACCACTGGATACGAAGGCACTTAACATTTCTAATAAATTCTGCTACAGTAACTTCAGTAAAATAAAGTAATCTAATCAATCAAAAAAATACTTTTGCATTCTCAGCCCTAACATCATTTTTCAAACACCTGCCTGCTAAGACCATAAATTCACAGGCATGCTGAACACAGAAACAATGTGTTATTAATAAGTCAGGGAAGAAAGCAAGTGATTACTCAGGTTTACAACATCAAAACAGGATTGAATGCTTACAGCTGTGTTTGTAGATACAGCTAATGAGTTCACATGGCTGTGGACAAGTACAAAAAATCCATACATGAGGACATGACTACTTAGTGAGGTGGTGCATTGTGTGTGTTTGTAATACGAACTTTGCTTGAGATATGTACAGAAAATCAGGCTTGTCCATTCAGTCACTTATTTCCCTAAAAAAAAAAAAAAAGGAAAAAGAAAGATTTATAGTTATGTTCTCTTCATCTCTCTTAATTGCTCAGATATTTTACTAATTTATTAATTATGGCGGGAAAAATCAATCAAAGCCAAGGGCTAATTGCTTTACACATTTTTATATATTTTATTTAATGCCCACAATGATTTGGGGATATTGAAATTCTACAGGAGAACTGAAGGTTTCACTACCTGTTATCTGTTATTTTAATTTTTTGTTTATATGTATATATAAATACACACACATATACACATATATGTGTATGTGTGTGTATATATATGCTATTTTAATTCCACTTAGGTTCAGAAAACATATGGGTTGTTGTTTGTGAGGACAGACCTCTAGTACTTACAGGAATTTCTGAACGTGACCCTTGCAATTCATTTCGCTTTTATTTTGAAGCTCTAAGAAATTCACAGTATATCATCTGTACAAAGATGTAGAGGAAAAATGCCACCTTAGCAAGAGCTGCAGACGTCTTAGCAATAGTAACAATTAATGAGAGAAAAATGAACCCAGTCTGTCTTTTACACCATGTCGAACTTGCAAAGTGAAAGTCAAAGACGAAATAAATATTTCTAAAGTGAGCCTCTTTCATTTGAGACTAAAGATACATTCTGTTGAATTCCCACAATGGTATTTCTAAAGAGTTAGTTAGGAACACGTAATTGCAAAATTTACTGTGCTACTGAAAATCAAAAATTACAGCAATCATTCTCCTTTGCATTGTTTAAAAGGAGAGGCTCAAAGTATGAGTCAGGTACTTTTCAAACACACACAAATCATGCATTTAGATGGTGACTTCTGAAAATTACATTTATAGGTATACAATTAGCCACTTCCATTCAGAAGTACCTGATTTGTGCTTACATAAAGATGGATTCACAGTCTTCTTTATTTAATAAAATATTGAAGTTCACAGCGTAATACAATCATGCAGCTTACAAAATATGGGCAACGCATCATTAGAAGTCATCAGAACATTGCACAAATAACCACTCCAGACCACTATAACAGGAAGAAAATGTTTTGTTTCGTTCCTTATTTTCCATTAAAAATGAAAAAGAACGAACATAGTTTCCACTAATGGGAAAATATCTGGAGTCTAGGTCTTGCCCTGCATCCTGAAGATCCCTTGTCACTTCAACTGTCTTGCAGGTCCTTGAATAGCCCTATAAATAGTGGCGTGTTACCTATGTGGTATTCAAACAAAATACAGAGGCCACATAATTTCTTTATTTTCTATTGGAAATGAACAGATTCCTTTCCTTCTTCCCTTCTTTGCTACATGCTTAGGTTCTACTGAATTAATTGTAAATGGGAATTAAGAAAGAAGAGCATCAGGTCTGACACCATTTTCACTTTTAAGAGATGAACAACCTAGGTGGATAACATCAAAGCACCAGTTTTCTTCTAGTAGTTCAGCTCATTATTGTTAACTGAGTTATTCATCCAATATGTTCAAAGTCCATTTAAAAACACAGTCCTTAAAATAAAATTAGCACATGCTTCAGCAGGGAACAGCCAGCCCTTGTCAGCCCCTCTCACAGCAGAGAACATCTGAAGTTACTATTCAGCTGTGGAAAAGCTTGTGAAGAAAAGGGAGAAAGAAACACATGAGAAGCTAGAAAAAAACAGGACAAAGAAGTTAATGGCGAATAAAAGTGACCATCACACCGCTCTTAAACCAGCTAATTTCTTCTACAGCAGTTTTTTACCTAAAAGACCAAAAAGGAAGGTGAACTGGAACAGATATAGTAGGATATCCAGAGATGGTCGTTGCTTCTATTTAGTGTGACTTACACAGGGACAAAGCATTAACAGCTTTTGCAAATGAGAGACGTAACATTTAAAAATCAATACAAGCGTGCAATCAGCACACATAAAGGAGGAACCTATTAAAAAAAATCCATTAAAGAATATCAGTGATGATGTACTTGTTCTGCCTCTATTTATTTTTAGTACATGTTCTCCTGCAAGTTCCTTGTCTCCAGCTCTACCCTAGTTAGTCGGAAAAAATGCAATTAAAATGTGACAAGAAGTTCTTCTGATAAAAAATGCAAGCTTCTCAAGAAACTATGACAGCATTTTCCCCCTGAAACACAAGGATATGGAACACAAAATATTAGTCATAGATTCACATAAAAATCTCAAACCAAACTTGCACAATGATCAGTCAATAATTATTTACTGGAGAAAA
>VZRR01007155.1:848302-925204 GCA_013398015.1 Oreocharis arfaki
AAGTGTTAAACTACAATTACACAGAATATTTGAGAATGCAATGAAGGTTGTAGGAAGTGTGAGCACGAACGACAAAAATGTAAATACACACCTACAAAACATCCAACTGCTCTTGAAAGCAAGTCCTTACAAAAGCCCCTGTGCCACAGCACTTGGAACGAGAGATATGCACAGAAAGGAGACTAAGGAGCAAAGCTAGAAAACCTCTTTAGGAAGGGCTTTCCCTAATGAAAGAACTATAATTCCTAGGAATTAAAATTAAGATAATTATTAGATTAATAGCATCAATTCATACTTGATAGTTTCTGCAAGAACTAAATCTGTGACTTTTCTTCTTGTTTTCTGTCTTAGCTTACTATAATAAAACTGTCAAGTCCTCTGTTAATAGCTTGTTACGGATAACTGCACCAACGTATTAGGAATAATTGCAGAATTTATCACAGCTTGAAAAAAATACTGGGGCAGGAGAGGTGCCTTACACTATTGCTTTTTTCTGCATTGTTTCTAGGAAGGTGGCATTATCAGAAATCTGATACGTTATTGGTATGAATGAAGTTTTATGAATTTTTTTAATTGCTTTTGTCTCTTAGCAATAGCTATCTCATTTTCTGGTTAAAAGCATGTACTTATGAGAATTTTGAAAAATTAGTGCAATGAAAAATATTCAGACTTCAATCCTCAGGTGGTAATACATCCACTATCTTGCAATTAAACAACATGACATGCTTTTAGTATATTAATTACTGGAAGACTTTTACTTCCTGGTTCTTCTGTCCTTTTTGACCCTAAAAATTAACATGTACAAAGGACTTCAGTTGACACACACAAACCATTAATGCTGTTGGTTTTTCTTCCTCTTGTGAATATTAAAAATGTTTACCTGAGGTCCACTGTATACTTGTTTCATCACAAGCCATCATAGCCAGGCTGTTTACAATTGATCTGTTTCTAAATGACAACAAATCTTCATCTTGCTAAGGCTTTTTTGTGTGACCTAACAGACAGTAACATGTTGGGATTCACCGTATCAAAAAGGTTTAACTTTTTCTTTACATCCCCCTCCCATGCACAACATACTTCCTTGCATTTACAGATGTCAATGAAGATTCCAGATGATCTATCTTTTCAGTCTGATTTCAGCATTTCTGCATAGACACAGAAATAACTAGAAATCAACACAGCAAAAACAATTCACAGCAAAGACAGTATTCCTTAAACGATGCGGTGGTAATGGTCTTGAAATAAAATCTTGTATATGGATACTAAAAAACCATTTAATACTGTAGTCAGTGGAAAAGACTTGCTGAGCACTAGGCCTGGTGGTAGAAGGCGACACAAATAAATGAAAAAAGAAATTTTATATTTCTAACAATACTTACATGCAAGCTATAAATACCTAAAACTTGCAGTTTTATTTGTGCAATATTTGGAACACATATAGCTCTGGGTATCCTTTGGCATTTCTCTAAGGACAGAAAGGGCCAGAAAGTTTTATCTGGAAGTAAGCTACCAAGTAGTTGTTATAGAGCATAGCACATGTGTTAAAAAACACCTTCTGATAAAGACTACTACAACAACCTTGTCTGTTTTTTCCCCTGTCCTACACTGTCCTCTTCTACTGAATATATACCCTATTCTCAAAACTACCCACTGGCTATTCATCAGTAGTTTGCTCTTTTTCAGAAGAGCAAAAAATATTTTAAGTCCTATAATATATCTTCTGATAGAAATTCAAACAGAAAGAAGTGCAAATAACTTTGTGGTACGAAGTTGTGCCTTATGCTTGAGAGTTTATTAAAGACATTTCTCACAGGGACAGTTTCATGAAATAGCCATACTATCGTTCTTAAATCCAAACCCTGACCAATAAAAGATGACTAAGTGTTACTGATATCCAAAGTCACCCTTTTCTCTTTTCTTTCCAGGAACCCCGAGAGATCTCTTAGAGACAAAATATAGTATATTATTTCATTTTTACCACTCAGTAACTTTGAGGTCAAGAAGGCAAAAGAAAGAAAATAATGTATCTCTTCTCCTCTAATTCCATCACTCCCATCCTCCCCACTGTTCCTGAAATAATAAAAATGTGCATGAATTTTTCACATAACCAACCAACCAAACAGAAAAAAAAAAGGAAGGAAAAAACCCTAAACACAGGAATTAATGCTTGCAGTTAGATTTCCCATGTGTTTCCTAGGCAAAACAACAAACTGGACACTGCAGCAGACACCTGCACAGAGCTTAAAAATGTATCATTGACTTAACACTCATTGACATCTCCGCAAAACTCTCAAAATCTTCAATTATCGCAAGAGAAAACCCTAAAAATTATTGCATTCACACATTCAGACTGTCTAGAGTAATACCGTACCCTTTTCCCAACAAATCCTTGCACCCACGAAAAAAAAATGATGGCAAAAGTTAGAAAAACATGTCATAAAGACATTGAAGAATTATTCTGAATCATAATTATACAGTATTTTCAGAATTTTTGTTTCACCTTTAAACCTCTTTTACCTGGATATCCCATGTTACCTTTTCTTCCTTTTGGTCTTGGTGTTTCTCTCTGAGCATCCTCTCTGAGGGAGGTGAAAAGAATGGCCATAGTCAGAAAGTTGAAGAAGCTGGATTTTAACATGCATGTGCACCAGGAAAAGCCAGCTCTATTGAACTCCAGATGCATCCTGCTTTTTTTTTTTTTTTCCCAATTTGAAGGAAAGTGGAAAACACTTAACTTACCACCTATTAATCAAACGGTAACTATTTTAAGAAATGTGTTTTGAACTGCTATTAACCTTTAATAATGGACATGTCTGTGATGTCAGGAAGGTTGGGTATCTTATATTGATGTACCACTACTTTCCATAAAAGGTTTTTGTCTTGCTTATTGAAAGTAATATCTGATGAAAATCTTTTTACAAAATACTAAGTGGTGATTTTAGTTCCACTAATTTTAGTGGGAGCAAGACTGTGCTCTGAGGTTTGATTTATGTGAACTTACTTTAGTTGAGAAGAATCCATTCCTGTGAGTCTACTGATGACAGAACACTTGCTGCAACGAAACATTTATTTTTGCAGGATTATTAGTATAATATTTACTAAAGATATGTGTATAAAAACACATATATGTGTATTCAAGTCATTGGGAAACAATTGTCAGTGCAAACTACTGCAATGCGACATTTCTGGACATAAAGCTGATAGCTCTTTTAAAACCTCAGCAAGGCTGTAGCCAAGGACAACTTCCTCATGAGCTCAGGCTCTGCTGATTTAAGGACTCTGGAAGAGTCTCCTGCACTCCATTACAGATACTGGGGGTAATCTAGGCACAGCTGAGATAGGGAGGCAGAAACAGAACAGGGATAAGATAATTGCAACATGGTTTTCAACTACTAGAACATCTTTTTTTTTGCCAGTGCTGGCAGTTCTGACTTCCAATTTCAATTTTAGCAATTACAGATCTGGCTCTTGAGGGCCCTTCAGACGTGCCCTTTCCTGGGGTTGTGGCTACTAGCACTGCCTTGCCTTGGGAATTCTGGGGCAACTCAGAGATTTCTTGTCACAGAAACTGTAAAGATAAGAGAATCTCAGAACTTAAAGCTGTGGATTAAATTAGACAAGAAAACTAATTAAAGAAGAGAAATTGTATGGTGTTTCCCCCTTAGATCCCGCTAGAGAACATTGTCCTTTACATCTCTGTTAGAATAAATCCTTGACCTCCCTTGCTGTAGATCGCAGTTAATTGGTTTTTCCTGCGTTCTCAGCTATTTCTACTGGTAAGCAATAAATATCTGGAAAGGCGTAATACACAGCTTCCTCCTAAGAAGTGTTTTAATTTGAAGAAGGCATCAAGCAGTCCCTCATTTTCACAGTCAAACACCCAGTTTCTCAGATGAAACTGATATGATGTTCCATTAGACATACTTAAGAGCTAATAATAAGATTTTAAGTTTTATTATTTATTTACTTTTTTTTTTTTCCAAAAGCAGGAATGGGATTTGGAAGTAAAAAGATCCGAAGATCTTAAAAACTGCTGACAGACATCCCTAGAACATGAAACATGCACTCATTCAGAAAGAAAGCAATCCGGGCAGAAATGGGTCATACAAGTGCTTCACTACATTACTTGACTCAGGAAACAGTGTGGCAAAGGTGTCTGTTATCCAGAAGGTGCATTAATGTTTGATGTGAGTTGAACTGATGCCAGCTGCCTCCGAAGTCATTTGGATCTTTTTTTTTGGTTCATGTGAGAGACACAGTGACATACCCCTGCTAACAGGCTGTCCTGCAGAGTTATTGGAGAGGAGTGCTGCTATGAGGCTGCCAAAAATCTTGCCCCAGAGGTTCAGAGACTATTTGGAATCTTCCTTCTCTCTTTTTTCATCTCCTGAGAAGAGGTCCCAAGAGCAGAAGGCATACCATACAGAAAAGAGCACAAAGACCACTCTTTGAAGGTAAAACAGTCAGGAAACATTGACCTTGACAAAGCAAATGTTATACCAATGAGCAGAAGGTGTCACCTAGATGAATTCGTATCTGCAGAGAAACCTCCTTCGGCAAAAGACTCCAGAGTGGTGTTGCTCTGACAAATCAGTTTCTCAGCTCATGGAAACTCTTGGATTTGTCATTGATGGTCAGCCTGATACAACACTAAAAACACCTTCAAGTGCTTGGACAGTTCCTTCACCTGACAGGCATGACAGAGATCTGGACTATAACTACCCAGGCATGAAATGGTCATTCTTTATAAAACTCTATCAAAAACCAGAATTCCACAGCAACTCAGGCTTTGCTCAGGGATTTGGTCTAGCTGAGGGGAAGAGGTGAGACAGGCAAGAATTGCTGACGACAACTATAACATAATCCGTCTACAGAAGTACAGTTTTATGTAGGGCTATCAAAAGGGCACAGAGACTCTCTTTGATCTAGAAATAGACCAAAAATTTGAACATCTAGAAAGTTGATCCCTTGGAGAGAAGAGTCCATGTTGGAACAGATTTGCTGGTAGGATTGGTGACTCTGTAGGGGTCCCATGCTGTAGCAGCCTCTTTCCAAAGGACTTCACCCTGTGGGAGGGACCCCATACTGGAGCAGGGGAAGAGTATGAAGAGTGGCTTTGGTAGTCACCCGGTAACCAGCCATGGTCAACCCACTGCCAATCGGGGTGGACCATGTGCTGGTGTTTGTTGGCTGGGGTAAGGCTGATTTTCATCACAGTAGCTGGTATGGAGGTCTGGTTTGGGTTTGTGATGAAAACAGTGTTGATAATTCAGGGATGTTTTGGCTACTGCACAGCAGTGCTTGCACAGAGTCAAGGTGTGGCACTGCACCCACTCTTACTGATGGCTGCCTGCCCTCTCCATGGAGTCTTCCTCCTTCCCCAGCCCCTAGTCCTGGCCACTCCTCGAGTTCTCCCTATTGGTTCCTGTATCCCAACTCGGCCCATGTACCGCCCCTGTGCCCTGAAACCATTTGCTCATGTGCTCTCCCCGCCCCCCGGCACCTGGGTAAACTGAGGCTCCAGGCCATGTGACTCTCTCTCTGCCTCTCTGCCTCTCTGCCTATCTGCCTCTCTGCCTCTCTGCCTCTCTGCCTCTCTGCCTCTCTGCCTCTCTGCCTCTCTGCCTCTCTGCCTCTCTGCCTCTCTGCCTCTCTGCCTCTCTGCCTCTCTGCCTCTCTGCCTCTCTGCCTCTCTGCCTCTCTGCCTCTCTGCCTCTCTGCCTCTCTGCCTCTCTGCCTCTCTGCCTCTCTGCCTCTCTGCCTCTCTGCCTCTCTGCCTCTCTGCCTCTCTGCCTCTCTGCCTCTCTGCCTCTCTGCCTCTCTGCCTCTCTGCCTCTCTGCCTCTCTGCCTCTCTGCCTCTCTGCCTCTCTGCCTCTCTGCCTCTCTGCCTCTCTGCCTCTCTGCCTCTCTGCCTCTCTGCCTCTCTGCCTCTCTGCCTCTCTGCCTCTCTGCCTCTCTGCCTCTCTGCCTCTCTGCCTCTCTGCCTCTCTGCCTCTCTGCCTCTCTGCCTCTCTGCCTCTCTGCCTCTCTGCCTCTCTGCCTCTCTGCCTCTCTGCCTCTCTGCCTCTCTGCCTCTCTGCCTCTCTGCCTCTCTGCCTCTCTGCCTCTGGGAGCAGCCTGCCAACAGCTTCTCTCCTCTGCCTTTGGGGGCCAGCCCGCATGCTGGCCTCAGGCTTTGGGGAGGCAGCATGGAATAAAGACCTTTGCAGTGCCGTGAGGAGAGCCTTCTCACCTCCTTTGCCATCACTGAAGTTGCAGGCTGGCAGCTGGAGCAGCGGTGCGGGGCGTCCGAGATGGACTGCAGGAGGGCAGAGAATCCCTGCCTTGTCCCAAGAAGCCCTCGCTGTGCTCCCAGGGAAAGCTGCAGCAGCTAAGCAACACCTAGCACTGCAACATCAAGGCCTTTTCTGTTTCTCACTGCACCGTGCCGTCAAGAAAGCTGGAGAGGCACAACAAACTGGGAGGGGACACAGCTGGGACAGCCAATCCCCACTGATCCAAGGGATATTCTATACCATACAACAACATGCTCAGCATGTAAAGCTGGAGAATAGCAAAAAGGGAGACATTCAGAGTGATGGCATTTATCTTCCCAAGTAACCATTACACATAAGGTAGTTCTGCTTTCCTGAGGATGGCTGAACTCCTGCCTGCCCATGAGAAGTGGTAAATTAATTCCTTGTTTTGCTTTCCTTGCATGCATGGCTTTTGCTTTACCTGTTAAACTGCCTTTGTCCCAACCCTTGAGTGTTGTCCCTTTTACATTCCCAGTTCTCTTCTTTGGCTGCGTGGGGCTTAGTTGCTGGCTAGGGTTAAACCACGACAGTCCATTCTAGCTGCTGGGACTAGTGTAGAACGGGTTTTTCTTTACCTGAGGTAGGAGTAACCCAGACAGTTTTCCTCAGCACATTTTTAATATGCACAGCAGGAATTCTATCCCCTTCTTCAGTATGTAAATTTTTGACTGGTCAGGGCCAGTCTGATTGGCAGATTCCCTAGTGCTCACTCACCAGGTGGCCTTCAGGAAATGCTAAATGCCAGTATTTGAAGGTCCCACCACCCACTGCTCTGCGTGTAGTCTTTAACAGTCCATCACATTGTTTGATCTTTCCAGAGGTTGGTGCATGATAGGGAGTGTGATACACCCACTCAAATGCCATGTTCTTTGGCCCAAGTATCTATGAGATGGTTTTGGAAATGAGTTCCACTGATTCATTTCTTTCTGGAGTACTGTGTCGCCCTAAGATTTGCTTTTCAAGGCCCAAGATAGTGTTCTGGGCAGTGGCATGGGGCACAGGGTATGTTTCCAGCCAAATGGTGGTTGTTCCTACCATCATTAAGCATATGGCACTTGCCATCATGGGTTTGGGGGAGTGTGACATAGTCATTATATTTCAGTCATTGTCCTCTGTACCAAAGAGGTTTTAACAGCCTGGCTTGCTTAATTGCAGTACGTTTTTCACATCCATGGATAATGTCTATGGTTAAGTCCACTCCTCAGTCACAAGCCCACCCATCTCTTCCTTGATGTCCTGAGGTGTCATGGGCTCACCGAGACAGAAATAATTCATGCTTATTTTGCCAATCCAAATCCACCTGAGCCACTCCAGTCTTGGCAGCTGCTGGTTGTTCTTACATTTTTCAGTGGCCCAACTCCGGGGTACATGAGTATCTACATGACGTATCTGCACAACCAGATTCTCTACCAGACAGCAATATTTTGCCACAATATGGCAGCCCAGATCGGCTTAGCCCTATGGTGCCAGTTATTCTGCTTCCATTGCTGCAGCCAGGCCCACAGAGCACTTGCCAGCATCCAGGAATCAGTATAAAGTATTGACCACTTTTCCTATTCAACAGAGTTTAAAGCCAGCTGGATGGCTTTGACCTCTGCAAATTGACTCGATTCACCTTCTCCTTCAGCAGTTTCTGAGACTTGTAGTCGGGGACTCCATGCAGCGGCTTTCCACATCTGATGCTTTCCCATAAGATGGCAGGATCCATCAGTAAAGAAGGCATATTGCTTCTCGTGTTCTGCCAACTTATTATATAGTGGGGCCTTTTCAGCATGTGTTACCTCCTCCTCAGGTGACATTCCAAAATCTTTGCCTTCTGGCCAGCCCATGATCACTTCCAAAATTCCTGGATGACTGGAGTTTCTTATTTGAACTCACTATGTGATCAATGTGACCCACTTACTCCCTGTAGCATTAGTTGCATGATGTGCTGAGGAAAGCCTCCCACAGAACATCCAATCCAACATGGGTAATCAGAGTGCCCAGAGAAGCACCTAAAAATCTGGATCTCCTGTGCAGGTCCCTTCACTCTACTTTGTTTTATGGCAAAACTGGATTTCAAAAGGATTTGGACTATTTTCTTCCCTTTCTCAAAAACATTTTCTGCTGTATTGCCCCACACAATGGTATCATCAATGTACTGCAGGTGTNCTCACTGCACCGTGCCGTCAAGAAAGCTGGAGAGGCACAACAAACTGGGAGGGGACACAGCTGGGACAGCCAATCCCCACTGATCCAAGGGATATTCTATACCATACAACAACATGCTCAGCATGTAAAGCTGGAGAATAGCAAAAAGGGAGACATTCAGAGTGATGGCATTTATCTTCCCAAGTAACCATTACACATAAGGTAGTTCTGCTTTCCTGAGGATGGCTGAACTCCTGCCTGCCCATGAGAAGTGGTAAATTAATTCCTTGTTTTGCTTTCCTTGCATGCATGGCTTTTGCTTTACCTGTTAAACTGCCTTTGTCCCAACCCTTGAGTGTTGTCCCTTTTACNGTCCCACGCCTTGAGTGTGGTCCTTTTCACATTCCAGTTCTCTTCTTTGGCTGCGTGGGGCTTAGTTGCTGGCTAGGGTTAAACCACGACAGTCCATTCTAGCTGCTGGGACTAGTGTAGAACGGGTTTTTCTTTACCTGAGGTAGGAGTAACCCAGACAGTTTTCCTCAGCACATTTTTAATATGCACAGCAGGAATTCTATCCCCTTCTTCAGTATGTAAATTTTTGACTGGTCAGGGCCAGTCTGATTGGCAGATTCCCTAGTGCTCACTCACCAGGTGGCCTTCAGGAAATGCTAAATGCCAGTATTTGAAGGTCCCACCACCCACTGCTCTGCGTGTAGTCTTTAACAGTCCATCACATTGTTCGATCTTTCCAGAGGTTGGTGCATGATAGGCCAAATGCCATGTTCTTTGGCCCAAGTATCTATGAGATGGTTTTGGAAATGAGTTCCACTGATTCATTTCTTTCTGGAGTACTGTGTCGCCCTAAGATTTGCTTTTCAAGGCCCAAGATAGTGTTCTGGGCAGTGGCATGGGGTACAGGGTATGTTTCCAGCCAAATGGTGGTTGTTCCTACCATCATTAAGCATATGGCACTTGCCATCATGGGTTTGGGGGAGTGTGACATAGTCATTATATTTCAGTCATTGTCCTCTGTACCAAAGAGGTTTTAACAGCCTGGCTTGCTTAATTGCAGTACGTTTTTCACATCCATGGATAATGTCTATGGTTAAGTCCACTCCTCAGTCACAAGCCCACCCATCTCTTCCTTGATGTCCTGAGGTGTCATGGGCTCACCGAGACAGAAATAATTCATGCTTATTTTGCCAATCCAAATCCACCTGAGCCACTCCAGTCTTGGCAGCTGCTGGTTGTTCTTACATTTTTCAGTGGCCCAACTCCGGGGTACATGAGTATCTACATGACGTATCTGCACAACCAGATTCTCTACCAGACAGCAATATTTTGCCACAATATGGCAGCCCAGATCGGCTTAGCCCTATGGTGCCAGTTATTCTGCTTCCATTGCTGCAGCCAGGCCCACAGAGCACTTGCCAGCATCCAGGAATCAGTATAAAGTATTGACCACTTTTCCTATTCAACAGAGTTTAAAGCCAGCTGGATGGCTTTGACCTCTGCAAATTGACTCGATTCACCTTCTCCTTCAGCAGTTTCTGAGACTTGTAGTCGGGGACTCCATGCAGCGGCTTTCCACATCTGATGCTTTCCCATAAGATGGCAGGATCCATCAGTAAAGAAGGCATATTGCTTCTTGTGTTCTGCCAACTTATTATATAGTGGGGCCTTTTCAGCATGTGTTACCTCCTCCTCAGGTGACATTCCAAAATCTTTGCCTTCTGGCCAGCCCATGATCACTTCCAAAATTCCTGGATGACTGGAGTTTCTTATTTGAACTCACTATGTGATCAATGTGACCCACTTACTCCCTGTAGCATTAGTTGCATGATGTGCTGAGGAAAGCCTCCCACAGAACATCCAATCCAACATGGGTAATCAGAGTGCCCAGAGAAGCACCTAAAAATCTGGATCTCCTGTGCAGGTCCCTTCACTCTACTTTGTTTTATGGCAAAACTGGATTTCAAAAGGATTTGGACTATTTTCTTCCCTTTCTCAAAAACATTTTCTGCTGTATTGCCCCACACAATGGTATCATCAATGTACTGCAGGTGTTCTGGAGCTTCACTCTGCTCCAGTGCAGTCTGGATCAGTCCATGGCAGTAGGGCTTTTTTCCCACCCCTGGGGCAGCTGATTTCAGGTATATAATAATCCCTCTAAGTGAAAACAAGGTGTGCCTTGCACTCTGACACCAAAGGGACTGAGAAAAAGCCATTAGCTGTGTTAATTGTGGCACAGCACTTGGCTGCCTTTGACTGCAGTTCATATGGAAGTTCAGCATGTCTGCTCCAGTGGCACCGAGCAGTGGCATGACTTCATTCAAGCCACAGTAGTCTGCTGTCAGCCTCCATTCTCCATTAAGCTTTCTCACTGGACACATGGGGCTGTTAAAGGGTGAGCAGGTCCTGCTGATCACTCCTGGGCTCTTCAGTCAATGAATCATTTTATGGGTGGACATAACAGAGTCTTAGTTGATGCAATATTGCCTCTGGTGCACTGCTGCAGTAGTAATTGGCACCTATTGTTCTCCAGCCTTCAGCAACACAACACACAGGCTGTCCAAGAGACCAGGTAAGGCAGACAGCTGTTTAATTTCCTCTGCCTCCAGGACAGCTGTACTGACAGCTCACCAATACACTCTTGGGTCCTTGAAATACCCTCTCCTGAGACAGTCTATGCCAAGGATGTATGGACCCTCTGGGCTAGACACAATGGGATGCTTTTGCCCCTCATTCCCAGTCAGGCTAATCTCAGACTCCAATACAGTTGGCTGCTGGGATCCTCCTGTCACTCCAGGAATACAAAAGACTTATGCTCCTGCATAGCTTGATGGCATTAGGGCACACTGTGCACCAGTGTCTACTAAAGCCTTGTACTCCTGTGAGGCTGATATGTCAGGCCATCAAATCCACACAGCTCGGCAAACCCAGTTATCCCTCTCCTCCCCACAGCTGGAGGCAGGGCCCCTCTAATACTGATCATAAAATTCCCTGCTGGCTTCTTCTACAAGTGGACAAGAATTGCTTTCCATAGAGTCAGTAGTATAACCAGCCCTTCCATTCTGTTAGGAAGGCTCACTGTTGTGCATGTGATTCCTCTGAATCAGAGCAAACCCCATATTTTTAAAGGGAAATCTAAAATTTTGTTTAAGGAAAGCTGGCACATACTGTTTTATATCCAGTGACATCCATCTTCGTTTATGGAATAGATGTCATTATTTCACTTTATTTCTTCAGTAAGAAACATTTTCTGCATAATTTATACAGCTTTTCTTCCAGTTTAATCTTTTTCCTTTTTTTCAAGGGAGCATATAGAAAGATGCTGCTAGATCTATTCTTGTATCTTGTGAGTGAATCCAGAGAAGAACAGAATTCCATGTGAGTACAGCCACCTCTGCAGAATGGCCTATGGTGACAAAGTTAAACCCGCTGTGACTTCTACAGCCATAAAGCGGGCAACAACAGAGTTTGGGTAAGTCATCCAAGTATGAAAGTTCAGCTAAGTCCTACCTTCTGCAGGGCACTGCATGTATATCCTCAATCAGAGGTCCTCAGGATTTTTTCTGTCACTCAAGAGCAACCATGAAAATCTAATGTTCTAAAATGAAAGCATTGGTCTAACATCTGGTAACAAGGAAAGGGAGACCAATGCTTATTTACCAATGGGAAGCCACACCATGAGAATATGCTTACACCTGTTTCAAGAACTAACAGCAGAAGTAAAACATTTGAGAATGACTGATTTTATTCACATGTTGGATTATTCAGAAAAAAAAAAAAAGAAGCCAAGAATGACTCTATGGTAATAAATCTTTTAAATCCTTTATGTGAATTAAGTTCTAGGAATTCTGTCATTTGAGATCTAAATGCTTTCTGGTATTTTCTATAAGCAGGATAAATGTAAGCAAACACATCAAAACATTTTTATGTTAGTGTCTTGCATCTGATATTATTTTGTGTAAATCTCTGAGGCACTGCTTTATTTTCTGCAGTATATTCAGAAAGTGCACATTTTGGTATTTACAGTAGAAAGTCAAGTTTCAATACTTTTATGCCTTTTAAACAATGCACCGTTGGCTAACAAGAGTTTCTCAATACTCAACGTGTTAGATCAATGGAGAAATAGCCTAAATTTTATTTTCACAATTACGTTACCACATAATAACTTTATAGTCAAGTATTTCTTTCAACTGAAATATGGGAGCCAAGTGGTTATGTAAAGCTTCCTCTTTGAATGCCTTTTCCACATCAACCTGATAGTCTAACTAAAGAATTAAAGTAATTTAAGTGTCTCTGCACTAGGAAGACTCTATACACAAGAATCCACATTCTTCTTGTGTTTCAAATCTATTTTTATTGCCTCCACAGCCCCCATACCAGAACTGACCACACATTTTCTGCTCTTTGTCGTAGTACCACTTCAAAATGTAATTCTGACATTCTCCGCTATCTTGAACAAGGTCACATGCATCTGGAAAAGGGAAATAAGAGACAGATTTAATGAAAGAAAAGTCCACCCTTCTCAGCGTCATAAATTCAGGGAAAAGTAATGTTCAGTGCAAACTGTCAGACAAAAGTAGCCAGTGTTCAAGGTCTTACAAAGATTCACTAAGTATTCATCTATAACCCCACAGTGCCAGCATGAAGACATTCTTTTTATGATTGCTTTACCCACAAAGAATGTCTGAAACAAGATTTTCATTGCCATCAACAGAAAGAATGTTAGAAGGTGTTTAGTTTTCTAATACAAAATTTTTATTAAAATGATTCTAAAATACCTGTACCTGGTCCATAGGGACTAGGAGAATAAACTTTTTAATAAATCCCCTCTTCTTTATTCCAACTTCTTATACTGGTATCCATCAATAAAATTTCATAAATTAATATACATAGGTTGTTAAACTATCCATGGTAGTCTCTTAGCCAAATCCAAGAGTATTACATATTCAAATTGCATAAATTAGCAAAGTAGGTGAGAGAAGCATACTTTGTAGCAATCTGGTATCCAGTAAGAACAGATCAAATAATCTTTCACCAATGTAAATTCAGAGTTACTCAAAAGAAGACAGAAAGGCAGCTCTAGACTTTGGTGTCGGTACAACATTAAAGAGGAAGAACTGAGAAATAAAGAAATATACCAATGCAACCTAAAGATTTAAAATTTCATAACTTTCTTCTAATCAACTGAAAAGCAAAAATCTCAAGCAAGAGATGAGCACAAAGTACATTTCTCAAAAGGCAAGTTCTGGAACTGGGCTACATGTTTTTAGAAGTAAACTGTTGGATCACTAATTACAACACAGGATTGGGGAAGGCAGTTCATACATCTCTCATAAGTGACTTAGGTAATTTCTCACTTAAATGCAGCGACCGTGACTACTGCCTCAAAGGAAATATTTTATTTTATTTATATATTTATTTATATCTTCCTGTTACTGATCCTCTCTCATCATGAATGAGGCTACCAGACATTTCCAGAACCATTCTTGAGTGGAGAGGGATGAAAAACAAAGGGATAACAGCTGTAGAAATGAGCTACCACACCCAAAACTGTCCAGATACCTTTTCATTAATTTTCCCATAAATTCTCTCTAATTGTAGTTTAAACAATAAAAACACTCAATAGAGTTAAAAGAATGTCGGTGACAAATAATCCACAATCAGCTTCCCATACCTATATATAATGGCAAATCTGCAATGAAAAATGCATCATTAGGAAGCAAAGTTAAAAACATAAATAATATTTATTTTGATACCTCTGCTGATGGATCCTGTTCTTCCTACAGGAACAGACTGAAGCAGAGATATATTTAGTTCCTCCCTGTTGAGCTAAATTAGCAGCAGGAGTAACTCACTAATTACAGTGCAACTCGGGGATTTTAAAATGATCAACTACTTTAGTAAGGGGGATTAGAACTTTATATGATATTATTACAAAAAGTTATAAATCAAAACTGAAGTTATAATGACACCTGTAATTCAGTCTTTAACTACTATATAAATTTGGACTGAATACTAACATATGGTGACTAAAAGCTTTGGAAAAAGGTAATTGGGAATTCTTCATCTTGTAAAAATATTCAACTGAGTCCTTCACAATTTAGTCTTTTTACTGAATTAAAATAGATTTTCATATTCTAGAATCATACCATAATCATTACAGGCACCTCTAGTTTCTACTGTTGTCTCTAAGTTTTTCTTGTTCTTCTCCTGAGCTTTTCCACACTCTTGAGGCTTTTCCCTTTTAGCATCTTCCTCTGTGAAATACTCATTCTCCTCATAATCATCTCTCATTTCTGGCACTGTATATACAGGTTCTTTGGTGTTTTCTTTCATACTCTTCATGATTCTACTTTCATTTTTTTCCATGTCTTCTAAAACTTGACTAGAACCAGTTTCAGCCATTCCAGGAAAAGGTATCCTTCCAGGGAGAGGGGAGGAAAAAAATATTTAAGCACCAATATGACCTTGAAAAATGCATCTGGTTCATTCCTTCTGAAAAACATGAAAAAAAAATTGACCCCGATCCCATTTCTATTGTAACTACTTTGAATGTAACTACTAACCCAAAGGGAGAAACCTTATGTTCAGAGGTACACACTCAAAAAGTTAAATAAGCAATTTCCAACCTTTCAGTCAGAGGTGATTCCTGTTGTATGTCTCCCCGATCTAAGTTTTCACACTCTTCTTGAAGTTCAGGTGAAGGATAACTGTTCATTTCTTCTGTGAGAAAGCACAGGTAACATGGGTGAGTTTTAAAGTCCTTGAAACCCCAGTATGGTTAATAAAAAACACTACATGGCTGTTTTTGTGAACTGGAATTTGCATCCTTCATCAAGTAAGACACTATATCCAGAGTGACTGACACCATGTCCAGAAAAATTAAAATTATTATAGACGTCAGCTAAATGAGAATGACTCCTGAACCAATCTTCTGTACTTTTGTCTTGCTCTGTAATACACTATTTATCCTTCTATAGAAAATTTGATGTCTCCAAGCATATTCTTCTGATGAGGATTTTAAATAAGTGGCAATTTCCTTTTTGATATTCTCTTGCTTCCATGTCAAAGCATCTGAGATCTGCTAATCTGCATGAATGTGTCTTGAAAAGTGAGTCCTCTCTCTGTTCCGTATAGAGGTTAAGGTCAAATGGGCTAAATATTTATCCTGTACCTGTCCCAAAGCCTAAATAGGCATAAACAGCTCAGCAAATCTGGACTTGCCAATGGTCTGAGGAGAAATGTGGGCCTAAACCAGGAATATGATGGTGTTCTCTTAGCTGAAGAACGGTCCATCTTCAGTGAAAGTGGAGTCCACAAAGCCACACATTAAATTAAACCTTAAGGGGAAAAGACTGCTTAAGACTAGAATAGAATGCTGTTCTGTCATTACTGGCACTTTCATTAATGTCCAGCATCTAAGGTAAACTAGCCATGAAAGATAAGCAGCTAAGTATGACCAGGAACTGAATGATAACACATACAGACTGACTACCTTTTTCTACACAGCATTTGTCTTTCATTCCATAACTTAAGCAAATGCCACTGTGTGGTACTTACGTTGTAGAAGATTTAGGAATGCCTGGCTAAACCTCTGAGAATACACCATCTCTGGTGTGGAAACCCTGCCCACTGCCAGTAAGTGCTGGTCTGTGGGGGAGCTTGACAGCTCCACCAGCTGATTGTCACTCACATCACTGCCAAGTGCAAGAGTGAACAAGGTGAATCCTTGGCACTTGGCTCCAAGTGAAATCTCTCTCAGCCTTTCTCTGTCCCATATGCTTGTTTTGCTTCCAACTATTGTAAATATGACCCTGTGTATTCTTTGTCTGGGGGCTTTAAAGAATACGTTTTCAACCGTCCACTGTAGAGCAGAACCAATGGCTGATGGCCCTTCCAGTTGGTGAACGGACTCTTGGATGTGTTTCTTCATCAAATCTTTATTGCTGTATGTGACTAGATCAAACTCCAAGGCCACAGGTGTCTGGTTTCTGTCAGGCAGGAAGCCCCTGGGAGCCTGCTGCACCAGTGCCACTCTGATGCCTCCATATGATTCATTTGGCTGTGAGGAAACGGCAAACTGATCCAACATGTTGCTCACAAAGTCTTTGGCTCTCTGAAACTCTTCACTGCTAATGCTGCGAGAACTGTCCATGATGTAAGTGATATCCATATCCATCTGAACCAGGGGAGAAAAAGGCACCTCACAGTTGGTTCTTGGATTGCATTTATCTAGAGAGGAAGGCAGTGAACTATTTAGCAATACAATAAAATCGATGATTTATTAAAAAATTCACACAGTCCTGTAGATCTGTATAAGGTTTGTGTGACCAGGCTTTAGTAGCGGGGGGGCTACAGGGGTGGCTTCTGTAAGAAGCTGGTGGAAGCTTCCTCCATGTCCAGCAGAGCCAATGTCAGCCAGCTCCAAGAGAGACATGCCAGTGGTCAAGGCCAATTAGAAATCGTGGAAACCCCTCTGTGATAACATATTCAAGAACAAGAAGAAAAAAATTTATTGCGCAGATTTAATTGTGGCCAGAGAAAAGCAGAGTGGAAATATGTTACAGGAACAACTCTGCAGACTCTAAGGTTAGTGGAGAAGGAGGGGGAGGAGGTGCTCCAAGTACCGGAGCAGAGATTCCCCTGTAGCCTGTGGTGAAGACCGTGGTGAGGCAGCTGTCCCTCTGCAGCCCATGGAGTTCCATGTGGATGCAGAGATCCAACTGCAGCCTGTGGCTGAACCCCATGCCAGAGCAGGTGGATTGCCTGAGAGGAGGCTGTGACCCCTGGGAAGCCCGTGCTGCAATAGGCTCCTGGCAGGGACCTGCAGACCCATGGAGAGGGGAGCCCAGGCTGGAACAGGTTTTCTGGCAAGACTTGTGACCCTGTGCCTGAAGGACTGCACTCCACGGAAGAGTGACCCATGCTGCAGCAGTCTGGGGAGGACTGCTGCCCGTGGGATGAACTTGCATTGCAGCGGTTTGCAGAAAACTGTTACTTGTGGGATGGACTCCCACCTCCTCTTGGAGAAGATCATGAAGAACTATCTCTCACGGGAGGGACCCCACACTCTCCCTGAGCAGTGGCAGAAACAAATGTGTGATGAACCGACCATAACCCTCATTCCCCACCTCCACGTGCCCCTGGTGGGGAGAAAGTAGAGCTGTGAAGGAGGGGGAGGGGTGAGGGGAAGGTGCTTTTAAGGTCTAATTTTACTTTTTATTATCCTGTTCTGATTTTGATAGTAATAAATACAATTAATATTTCTAATTAGAGTTTGTTTTGCCCATGGTAGCTTTTGATGAGTGATCTCTCTCTGTCCTTATCTCAACTCATCAACCCTTCATTGTATTTTCTATCCCCTGCGCAGCTGTGGAGGGGAGTGATGGAGAGGCTTTGGTGAGTGCCTGGCATCCAGACAGGGTCAACCCACTACAAAATCTTCTTTATTTTTCTTAAACGTTGATCCAGGAAAACCAAACAACAACAACAACAACAACAACAAACAAACAAACAAAAACCAAAAAAAAACCCAAACCCCACAGAAAACACCCCAACCAAAAGTATGGGAGATAGAAATCTTTTTGTTCTAGTAAAGAGCGACAGATGAGTCTTGCTGAAGACGTTTTTGAGATACCATGGGAAATTATTCATGCATGAGAGCAGAAAAACATTCATAAGGTAAAATTTCATAGATAAAAGTTCCCTGGAGAAATTTTCTTCTGTTCAAATCTGAACATTGTAAAGGACACAGAATCAAACTCTATTTTTTCATCTCAGGTCATTGTTCAACATTTTGACATGTTATCTTTTAGTAACTTCTCCCTCTCTCTCAGTGTAGAATTTACAGCAAATGAGCTTGGTTTCCCAAAATTATACTGCTATTTCAAGTGCACTTCTGTTAAAAAGGAAATGCTAAACACAGTATTTCATTTCACATGGCTAAGACAGAAATTAATTAAACAGATTCTGTGGTTTTGAGATTCTAATTCTTACCATCCACTGAAGAGGAAGTTAAAACTGTAACTCCTCAGCAGTGGTATTCTGTAACCACAAAATGATCTGTCACAGAGGGCAAGAACACCCAGTTGCAGGAGGGGTTCAACTGGCTGGAAGCTGGAATGTCAGAGACAGAAAAGGGAGTAAAGTTTCCACTGTAAAGGATTGAAGTTTCTCTTTGAGATGATAAGAAATAGCCACAGCACTGTCTCGTGGCCATCCTGGAATGGGAACCCTCAGACACCCCTACGGGCCGCAGAGCTGGGCTGAGTTGCTCCGTGCAACCAACCATACCGTTCTTAACACATCTCTGCAAACTCCTTGTAGAACAATTTATGGCAGTAGGATTCTGACCAATGCGTTGTTCATTAATATTTTTCTTTTATATTTCAGCACAGATATGTTTAAGGTGTACCATAAAAATTCCCCACCACCACTTTGTAAAATAAAAGCTATAGAATTTGGTATTGAAATGGTAAATAGGCCAACACAATGGATGCAATTTGTAAAATGTCTTACCAAAGCAAAGTGTACAATATGTGATGCCCTCCAAATTTTCATCCTGTTGTCTTTCCCAAAGAAATAATTGAAATCTTCCAGTGTCATCAATCTGTGTTTTAAAGCAGACACAAAAGTAACATTAGAAGATGGGCAAAATGTATTAAGACTTTTTCTTTTTTCTTTTTTTTCTTCTGCCAGAGAAGGATTATCACTTTTTCTTTTCTTAATGAGGTGGTATTTTTCTACAGAGAAAAGGGCAGGATAACTCAGCTCTCTCAGGGACAAAGAGTGAAGACAATTTCTTGGGAGAGAAAATTCTAGCATTAGAAAGTTCTAGCACGAGAACAACCTATGTGTTTCCTGTGATCATATGAAGAAAGACAATATATCACAGTAGAAGATTTGACCACAGAATTGCTTGAGGAACTCTGAAGAAGCTCCAACATCCTACAATTTCACTGACCACCACCCAACCCCCATCCAAATGTGATCCAATGGAAAAGCATTTCCTTGTGGACTAAGATAAATAAATATGGCTGTAAAATACCATAGTATTACAGGAAATGAACATACATGGATAAGACACAACGGTGAACAAAGAAATAATTACTTCTTTGCATTAAACTTTGACTTTGTGTGTTATACAAAACACAATAGAATTCTGATTAACCTCTGTAAAGAATGTTATAAATAGAACCCTTCAAAAGGAATTAGAATTGGCAATGACTGTGTGAGTGATCTCTAAACTGAAGCTCCTAAAGCAAAGTAAAGCCAGAAAGTATCTGTGGCTACAGACTTGTAGCATCATAAAGATTACACCATCTCTCAACTGCAAGAGCAGAAGTCCCTCTGAAAGAAAAATGGAAACTGTATTTACATGGGGGTGGTGGTGAGGCTGATTGCCTTGCTATCATGGCAAACTTAAAGGAGTGCCAGGCAGAGAACTTTTTGCTTTTCCCACTGCTAAGCAGCTCTTTTAAACTTTTCTGCTCTGAAGGCTGATGTATGTAAAGTCACCAGATGTCATCACATGCATTCAGAGTTGTAATCTGCTTATACTAAGTAAAGAAAATACTGATTCGTGCTCCTGTTTATCCTGTGGGGCAACCCAGGCAATAAACTATAAGCTTCCTTTTTTATTCTGCTAAATGATCATTCAGTCAGAAAAATACAAGAATCAACAAAAAATATGAGGCTGCATGAGAATAAATATAATATGAATAATAAAGGGCTAACTTGGATGTTGCTGCATCAGAGCTTAGACTCCAAGTTCTGCACTTTTTATCATGTACAAGTGAACATATTTCCTTTTAGAAGGACAATTTTGAGGAAATAACAGCTGGAAATAATTTTATTTAAATTTATTAAAATTGAGCACAGGTGATACTAAACAAATTGAAAAGACAGAGAACATAGAATCTACATTGTGAAACCTTAAATAAATTCAGAATTGCCTTCTTTTTTGTACCTTGTAAAATAGACTGTTTATTTTTGTTTGCTATCTTTCATATGAAGTCATATTTTAAAACAAAATTTCATAATTTTCTCCTGTACTAATGGCAATAAAGATATCAAAAGAGGCTTTGTTAACTTAATTTTCCTTTGAAAAAAGCTAGTGTGCTGGAAGCCTTCTACTATTTTTCTAAGGCCAGAGTTTGTTAGTTAAATAGTTATTACATGCCACAACTTCAGAAGTAAAATGGCATAGGTTAATAAGTGAAATTAACATAGCATTATGAAAATTCTCTTATTTGCCCTAAAAGCACAAGTGATTAAGAATTCATGTGCAGAAAAAGGTCAGATGGTGATCATCATAGTCAAGTGAATCACTGTTTCTTTGTTAAAATAGTAACATTTAATGTGTACCTTTCTAATAAGGGATTGGACAATTCCTGTAGAACTTAGTGGCTTGAGAACAGGATTCACTCAAATCCTAGAAGATACTCAGTAAATGGGTGACTGACTCACTTTTCAATAGGCCGTCTACTTACAGAGAAGGCACGTCTGACGTTTGGCACTTCACTGAAGGCAATAACCACTGGAGTAATATCCAAGGCACTCAACTCAAGCACAGCTGTGCTGATGGCAACATCATCCTGCGATGGACCATTGGCAAAAAACAGGGCAACTTTTCTTGTAAGGATGCCCTGACGAACACGTTTGAAGACGTTTCTTGCAACAAATCTCATGGCCGCCCCAATATTTCGTTTTCCAGTGGATCTCTCTAGAGGGATTCTCTGGACTGCTTGTAGCAGCAAGTTGCTTTTTTGGAATTCTGAGAATCGGATGAGGTAGTGCATGTTGGTATTGAAAGAAACAACAGAGACACGAGCGCCTGTTGGGCAATTGCTTTCACTGATCTTAATAGTCTTCAGTAATAACATAACAATGTTCCTCATTCTTTCAAATGCAGCTGGCGTAACGTCATCAGACATATCCAAGGCAAACACCACTTCAGTTGGATAAGCTGGACATGTGTCTGTGTATCAAAGCAGAAAAGTTGTGTGAGAACCTTTCCACAACTCAAACATGGTTAGTTTTCTCTTCAAGTCTATAAAAGAACGAATGCGCAGGGACCAGATGGGCTTACCTGATGAGCATGCTGGAAGGAAGAGAGGGAGAGCAATTAAATTACTTTGGACTCATATGCATTAACATAGTGACATATTTACTTGCTTTCAATAAAGAGGCTGACTCAAAGTTCAGACAAGTGGCAGAGTCTGTCAGTGCAAGACCACATTCCTCTTTTACAATCAAATACTTGAAATAGTGCAGTTTTACTGGATAAGAATTTTAAAAAATTGTCCTTGGTTCTGCTGAACACACATGTCTGAGAATGAGCATGCATGATCTGGAGGACAGCTGATACACAAATACTGTCTTCTCTCAGAGAACTCCTCAAAAGGTGTTGGCACAATGCCAAAGATTAATTTAATCTTTAATGAGGGAAAGATATATTTGTTAAGGTTTTTGTAATAAATGCATTGGAAAAATGAGCAAAAAGCATAAGTCTGCTTCATACACCTGCTGAAACCCCCTCACAATTAACAACTACCAGGCAAACTGAACCCAGATACAAACTATCAGTTTATAGGCTTTTCAATGAAGGCTATTCCACTTAAGAAGAGTGACTAGGTGGAATCAGAGGTAAAAGGAGATGTTCCCCACTTACGGCAGTTTTTTCGGGTAAAATTCACAAGTTCACAAGGCTGCAGGTTCAAAATAAAAAGAGGAATTAATGGCAAGTCCCAGACCATCCCAGACTGGGAATCTTACTATTGGTTTGTATCCCAGCTCCTAAAATAATTTTCATTACAGTAAATCCAGAATCATAGAGTCCAGTTCCTTTTTATAAAAGATAGTACAGGGACTGTCTCCTCTTGCAGCAGAAGAGGCACATTTTTTTAGACATACTCTGTTGGCATTTAATGATGTTCTGAAGTATTAAGAAATCATTTATCCATTCTTCATTTTATGTAATAAACTGATCTAGGATGTCACCAGTCAATGGCACTTCCACAAACAATGGGCATTGCAATAGTGACTCACATAGGAAGAGAGAGGTCCATGAAGGAGCAGAGGATGCCCTCTGGACACAGAACACACCTGCAACAGTATTGCCTGCAGGGAGTCATCTGTGGAAGGATTAATGAAGCCTTTACTCAGAAGTGTTCATTTTACATGGGATTAGGATTGTGAAGAAATCCTGCACTTCTATTCCCAGTGAAAATAACTGTTGCTGAAGAAATGCCTTCCTTTACAAGAGGGGAAGAAGAAACATGAGCTGGTGTGTAAACTGATATGGGTGAAGAAACAGACAAATGAATATTAATGGTCCAACAGTTTGTAAAAACTTGGACATGGTGTTAATCCACATGCATAATTGTTTCTCATTCGTTGTTTGCTTGCAGAATGGAAGAACCCACTGCACACTCTGACAAGCCCATGGAAAAGATACTGTTTTATAACAGCTAATTGTGTCCATTGCTGTCAGTGATTATAAAGACTAAACCAGATAATTGCATGCAGTATACCATTAGCTGTAAGGTGATTACTTACTTCCATTAAAATGGTGCCCACTGGTCCCTTGGCACCCTGAAACAAATTAAACACAGGTCCAAAAAATCAAACCCTGATAATGCATTTCCATCTATTACTCTGTAGCCCAAAGAAAATGCAAGCAAACAGTGTTTCCCAACAACCATTGATGAATTTGAAATATGAGGTCACAGCAGTTCCCAGCATAGATTTCTGTGGACCTGCTCAGAGTTGCAGGCTACTTGTCAGATTTACTTCTCAGTCCATTTTCCTTAATCGTTTTTAAATGTTCAATACTTGTTGCCCTTTAGGACCAGTATAATTCAGAATTGGGTTCCTTTATAAACAGCAGATTCTGTGCTGTGGTTCTGTTATTTGCACTTCACATACTTTCCAACATCTGGTGTGTGACAAGCTTTCCCTCTCCTCTTGCACAGTACAATCCCCACATTTCTACCTTGGAAGATCCTGCCGACCATACACACATCATGACAGCTTTGCCTACTCTGCAACCTTCTCCTTGGAAGCTGTGGAAAAATGGCAGCACTCCAAGCATCTTTTTTCTTAAAATAAAAGTATTGTTTAATCTTCATAACAGTAATAAAATACAGAGGAAATAACTAATTTTCAAGGGAGCTTGAGAGTATTCATCATGTGTGCATTTCAGATGCATAAGAAGACTACTAAAACTTTTCACTTACTTCCAGGGAGCTGCAGTGAGATACACCAGACAATTTGAACCCCACATCACACTTCTTTTCCTTACCCTCTCTCTACCATACCACTACAGTTCACCAAAATTATATAATTCCTTACATCTCCAAATTACAGAACTGTCTCCATATTTCTTTCCCCTTCCAATTAACCTTCCATTCCTCCATCTCCTGCCTGAGCTACCTTCCTCACCTCCTCTGCTGTCTTGCTGCCAGCACCATCACAACCATTCCATGCTTTCTTCTTATGTTTCCCAGCAGGTCCATGTTCTTCTTTGGTACTGTTCAGCAAGGGTTAATTGTGAATTGCCTGAGGCCTGCTGAATGCTACTTGCGGCAGCTCAGTGGTGGTGACTGAGCTGCACAGACTTGACACATATGGATAATCAAAACACCAACGATGGGTAAAACAGGCCTGTCTTGGCTGGTCCTGCCTACTGCCTGTACCACTTCCTGCATTCCTATCTCTTCCACTTTCTCATTTCACTGCAGTAATCCCACCAAGCCCATACACCCCAAGCTCTGTTCTCATTTCTACACTTGAAGAGGAGATCTTGAACTTGAAATATCTCTGAAGACTTCTTGTACCATGGNCTTACAGGGCTCCCACTTTCTCATTTCACTGATTCACTGCTACTGCAGTAATCCCACCAAGCCCATACACCCCAAGCTCTGTTCTCATTTCTACACTTGAAGAGGAGATCTTGAACTTGAAATATCTCTGAAGACTTCTTGTACCATGGACTGGCAAGGCCTACAGCTGTGGCTCATCAACTCACAAGATCTGTCTATCTGTAAATTTTGAGTGGCCAAGCAGCAGAGAGGGCAATGTACTCCAGCAGACACTCTTAGCCATTCTTGTGCTCAGCATCATAGAATAAATTGGTACAAGTACATTCATTAACCAACACAGTACAATGAGAAGTGAAAAAAATGTTTTCGAAGTTGCATGCGCCCTGTGGGCCGTGTTATACAGGTAAAGATACTGTTACCAGTAACATTCCACATTTAAACAAAAGAGTAAGCTTAAGAAAGTTTAGCAAGAAAATCATTAACAGTAGGGATTGTTTCTGGTCACTATGGAGCTGATTTTCAGAATTGCCACAGGATAAAGGTAAACACATACAGGGATTTTCCTAACTACCTAAAGGGTTAGTCCTAAATCCTATTGAAATCCACAATCCTTTCACCTGCTTAGATAGAGAATAAAACATTTTGTTGTATAAAATGCAGAACACAGACAAAAGTACATCAAGGCATCTAACTTATATTAAGGATTAACAGGTTATAGTCAATTTAAGCTTTAAATAAGTGCCTGTAAATTCAATTTTGATTTTAAATGGATTTTCTTTTTAAATTAAAAAAAATGCATTGGCTTTCAGCAGATCTATTCAGTTCTGTATTTCAGTATTCTATGTTCTTTTAATTAGATATTTACCCAGCCTAAAGACAATACCAAATACTGTGGAAGAAATTCTGGCCAGCATTGTATTGTTGCAGCTCCATTTCCAACAGGTGCTCCTGTGCACACACATCCACAGGCAAGATACAACTCTTTGCAACTGCCAGGGCAATTAAGCACAGTTTACCATGTGAAATACTATTAGATATTCCATTAATCTAATAGTAAGTTTAAGAGCAACTTAAGGGTGATTTTTCAAAAATAAAAATTTGATTTAAAAAAAAAATTACCATAGGTCCTGATGGCCCTTGGTCACCTGGATCTCCCAGGGAACCTGGTGTGCCAGCATTACCCTAAAAATAGAAACACAAGTTTTATTCTTTATAATGGCACACACTGGTACCAAATTTCATCAGGCAGATGAACTTGGAATAATACTATGAGTTGGATCCTGCATTTCCATAAAGATATACCACTCCTAAGAACTATTATCAACTAACACTTAAGAAAATTTATACCTGCACTCTCTCAAGACCTCTTGACCTCTTGGTATGGCAAGAAAAGATTAGAGTGGGAACCAATTAAAAAAAACTTTCGGTAAGAAACACTTTGGGTGTAAGGGTTTTACTTTTAGAACTCTCACAGAGTTAAAAGATTTATCATTCTTACTCTTCTACCCCTAATTCCTTTGGGTCCTTCAGCTCCTGGAATACCCTGATCTCCTTCTTCTCCCTGAAAATGAATGAAATCCAGAATTTATTGGAAAGGAGAAGACAGATAAAAACACAGGTAACTTCTTCCAAATAAGAATAATGTAAAACAAGACAAAAAGCAAGCAAACACACCCATCATACCTCTGGACCAGGATATCCTATGAAGCCAGATTCTCCCTATGAAAAGAAAGGACAAAGACTTCCTAAGAATCTGGAACTTTGGGATCTGCTCAGTGTTTGATGCCTTTAAACCAAAAACAACTTCAAAATTATTCTCAGCTTTACAACCCATCCGAGTAATAATGGCTGCTAGTCTGGTCTCAAATGATACCGTTTAAGATTAATACATTGCTCATCAAAAGCAAGAGCATTTTAAGAATTTCCAACAGTTTCTAAATTTTCAAGAATATTCCATTTCTCAAGTAAGTGTTTTATCAAAACTGATTCATGCCTCCTAACAACATGCAGAGGAGTTCATGTGTAGCAATTAAGAGTAAAGTACAACATTCAGAACTCAGTGTTGGAATGTAGTTTCAAAATTTTGTACAACCCAGACTAAACAATGATACCATAATATTTTCTTGGCTTACTAGAAGTGAAATAATCAAATGTTTTCAGTTATTTCAATTTCTAGTGTGTTCTATGTTCACCCATGCGAAATACAGAAGCTCTACAAAAACCCATCAGAAGTGAAGTGTATCTTTCCTAAACACCAGAATTCACACTACTTATATATGTCCTTGTCCTCCTGCATATAAAGTATGTGTAACCTATGAAATCCTGCCATCAAAGGAAATTGTTAGAGCTAAGAAGGTAAGAAAAGAGATTGGAAAATAAGAAATATCAAGAACCATTTTACCAAGAGTCATTTTAGAAAAAGGAGTTCATCTATTGGAGAGGGTGCTAGAAAGTCTTTCATATCTTTTCTGCAGCTTTCTGCAACACTCTGGTTCTCCCACAAAAAGGGAGAGTGAAATAGATGGGCCTACCAGTGAGATTCACTGGACCCTTTCTGTTTCACAAGCAACAAGAAAGGACTAGTTGCAATACTGCACAAACTCTTTGAAAGGAGAACTGCAGCTGTTTCCAACATCCTGACCACTTTGCTCATGGACTGATCCACTGGCACCACGATTTTGACCTCATACTTTCTGTATACTTTTTATTTTAGCTGAATTCTTATGCAATTTTAGGGAAGTAGGCATTTAATTACTTTTTTTTTCAGCACTGTGAAGGGAATGATAAGAATTTCTTAGCAATCCAGAAGTTAATCCTCAGATTTTACTGCTGACCATAAGAGCACAAAAAGGAATATTTCACATTAAAACAGTAAGGGTGTTTGGAGAGTATCACCCCCACCTTGGTAGTTAAGGAATCCCTCCTCTGAAAGAAGAAAAATTAAAAGATCCCACAGTGGCTGGCCCACCAATACTTGCCAATAGCAGCGTCCAGTCAGGCAGGCTGAAGTGGGAAGAAAGCACTGTGTACTCCAAGAAGTTCAACCCTCCACAGATATATATACACACATCAGGGAAAGGGGAAGAGTGAGTGGTCCTCAAAACAATATCCTGTGGAAGAATGTCTCACAAGGATTGTGGTAACCCTGAGCCTCTCACCGAACCTTAGAAGTGCACTTGGCATGTCTCACATTTCTTTTAAATTAAATATGGATGGTCATGTTTGATGACACAGTAGAATGGAGACTGAGAGACTCTCTGACTTGAAGCACTCACCTTTGCTCCTTTGCTTCCTTCAGGACCATAGGCATCTCTCCCATCCATGCCCTGCATAGGTTAAATATACTGTGAGTTAGCTTCTGGTAGAGGATTAAGTTTATAACCAATTTCATTTTGGAATAAAGACGTCCCGTTTAAATGAGGTGTCCATGCTGTTAAGACTGATGAAGTAGGACAAGCTATCAAAACACAATCTGAAAACACTAGCAAATGATGGCAAAAACTGTAGAGGGAAAACAAGGACAGAGGTCACAGTTCCTTTCCACTGTGTGCCCTACCTTTAAAATAATTTCTCTCTTCTAGATAATTTGAGGGGAAAGATATTCTCTCTAGCCCACAAGAAATCTGGTGTCCATAAGGAAACTGAGAACCAAAGGTGAAATAATTTTAATTGTATCAAATAGAGAAAATATAAGGGAATGAATGATACTGATCCAGATGGATAGGTATTAAAACACAGGAGTCCTGAATTATGGCAGAAAGACTCACAGGAATGCCTCTCTGTCCAGGTGGTCCAACTAGGCCCTTCTCTCCAGGGTCACCAGGTTCACCCTGTTACAATTGAAACAAAAAAGCCATTAGGTTGGCTCATTCAGGAGAGTTCTTCCTTCTGAAATGCAAACCTGTCTGTTAAACTGAAGTGTGCCTATACATTTTATAGACTACTTGATGCTGGGCGAAAGCACTCCATTACAGACCATGTTTAATGGAGTGTTCCTGGTGGTGGAACTGGAAAGGAATTGCCAAATCAGAACATGATGAGCATTCATGAGGCTAAACCCCAAAGGCCTTCGTTCAATACAACTTCCATTTTTATAAAGAATTATAAGTGAAAGAAAAAGTGGATTTGGAAAAATTTTTATTAATGGTAGCAGGACATATTCAGGAATTCCACCAGCCTGAAGCACCTGTTGATAGCAAATGATATTTCTCAGGCAGGCTGTCTGCACTCTGCTCTTAGTCCTCTAGCAAGGTTTCTTTTCTTCAGCCCCATTTTTGTTTTCATTTTCTAATTGAACATTCTTCTAACAAAGACCTTAATATTAAACAGCACAAAACCAGACTGAGAAAATAGAATGTATGATGGAAATTCCTATATATCTTCCCAATTTTTGTCACGGTTTTAGTATGTTCTCACACAGTGATGCTTTTCATAGCAGCACTTTGACCTTCTGATACCTCTCTATCACTGAATGTTACAACCCTTCAAAGAGGCTGAAAGGCTTTGGTAACTGGTGTTATTTGCGATTTTTAGATTCAAAGATGTAACAACACCTAAACTGAGTAATTTTTATTAAATAAAATCTCACATATCAACACACGTAAATGAAAGGAAAGTAAGGATAACATTTATTATAAGTAAGTGAACTCTAAGGTGAACAACCTGTTAGTATTAGCCTGTTTGACTTCATGCTTATACAGCTCATATCAACATGTGCGATTCTCTAAAATAGACATCATACCAGTCAAGGTTCCTTGGACTGGTTTTGAATCTTTAGGAAAAGAAGGTTAACATAAGCAGCTTCTTTGAACTGGGAAGGTCAGATTGGAGGTTAGGAAAAAGTTCTTCACCCAAGGGTGAAGTCATTGATCCAGTGTTGGTCATTGAAATAGGCTCCCCAAAAAAGTGGTCATCGCACAAAGCCTGTCAGAGTTCAAAGAGCATCTGAATGATGCTCTTTATGGTTTAGTTTTAGGTAGTCCTGCAAGACGTAGGGAGTTGGACTTGGTGATTCTCATGGATTCCTTCCAACGACTATCCATGAGATACTCTATGATTCACTGGTGAGTATTTTCAATAGATTGGACAGATACTAGGCATCATAAAACAAACTCAAGGGTCAGTACTGCCTTATTTCTGCTCCATTTTGTGAGAAGCCAGGTCCCATTCAGAATCATTACCACAGGAGCAATTACAACAGTGGTCATGGCAACACAAAAAACTTCTTAGTATAGCTCTGATATGTGTAAGATTACCTTGAGCACATCACTTGCCTTGCCATGCAAGCTAAAAATATCGTAAAAACTTAACATTCTGCACATGTTTCACAGCACGGAACTATCCCTTTGTTAGTCCTTGCTTCTTTGGTAAGATTCTTGAATGAATGACACTGCTGGATTGCTGCAATTGGATACTTTAAAAATCTTTACCTTTGCTCCTCTTGCACCTAACTTTCCAACAGAGCCAGGTGAACCTGGAGTTCCCAGACTACCCTGTAATAAGAAGTATCAGTTAAAAGGTGCACAATGAAAAAATCAAGGGCTCATTGCACTCAAGGATTTATTGCCACTTGAAATTACTACAGAATCAGTAAAAATATTAGGCTTTTGAGGCCCATAAGTAAGTTACTGGTCAAGCTATCATTCCACTTATTTCCTGCTATCTGTACAACTGAGGTAAAATTCTCAAAATGCTATTAAGTATGACATAAATGTTATTTCCAATCTACATAGGTGTTGTAGTTGAGGTGGACACGTGACACACACTAATTCTAATATAAAGTGTAGGCAAAAAGCGTTTATTCTAAGAGTTAGTGTCATATATATACACTTTTGTATGTTTATCATTCGTGTTACTTGTCTATTGGTTGTTCAACTACTACAGTAGATTTATTGGTTATTTTAACTACACTATACTATTATTAGTTATCTACAACATAGACATCCTAAGAATTTAAACAAAATGTCAGCTGCAGCCTTGTTGCTGTTTACTCTCTCTATTGTTTTGAATTTCTTGTTTCTCTCGACTAGATTTCTCACAGATAGAAATGGACTGTGCTGAGATCAATGTCAGACTCAGGCTCAGACAGGCTTTCTGACCTGCTGTTAATTCCCACACATAGATACCTAGTTAATACATGCATATATGCACAAAAATATTAATGCACATATATAATTGGGTATGTAAGCATGAGCATCATTACTTCACTGAAACAGATGACCAAAGCAGACAGCATAGGACATTCCAGTCCTGAGTTACAATGGTGTAATTCCAGAACAAGAATCCCCAAAATGAACAGTATCACACAAGTAAGAAGTTCAGCAGACAGTGCTCAATAGTTATAACCTCATCACACTCTAGCACTTGCTATTCACGTACCTAAATTTATTTTCAAGGCTTTTATTTTATCATATGAGACTGCAAACCAGTTTCCTTAAGTATTACACCGAAAAGCCCTTGGTTTCTACTTTCTATAAACTTTTTGAAAACTCTTTATAAGAACAGCGTCAACACTGAGAATGAAAAGGCCTAATATGTACAGCTGGAATATATTATTTAAAGCTAACCAGAGAGCCTGGCATGCCTTGTGGTCCTGGAGGTCCTCTGATTCCTTGTGGTCCTCTTGGGCCCTGATGTAAAGAAACCATTGAAACAAAAAGTCAGTTCAATGTTAACAGCCTTCCAAAGACAATCAAATTGCTGCAATGATCAGAATCCCAGTACCTGTTTCACAAGCCTTATTTTACAGGTGAAACTTCTGGCTGTTTCATTATAAGGATTTGCCTGTGTGAAGCAGCTGAGATGGTCACTGCCTGCCAGCCTGATTCAGAGACTCACTGAGGTGTCTAAGATACCAAGGGAGCCATAAGCAGCCTATGATCAAGTAGGCATGCTTTCTCCATCCTAAAATGCAAAGTTAAAAGCATCTCTAGAGTATCTAAGAACACCTTTAAACTAGAAGCTACTGTAAGAAGCCTACCGTGATAATTCCCTTCAAAATGACTCCACCTAGCAAATTTTTAAACACAAAGCTTTTCTCATTGGTTTTGTCAACGCAATAGATTTTATATATTTATTTCTAGCAATTCCTAATTAATTCATTTTGAACATATCTGCTTGATAATATAATGTAAGTTGGAGATGTGTTGGCTAAATTACTTATTTTTGCTACTCATGTTCCTCTTTTAGTTTCACTAGAAGTTGCACCCATGTAACTTACCACATTTAATTTCTCAGGGTTACAGAAGAGATTTACCAAGGAGAAGTCTTACTCATAATATTCATTAGTCAAAGTTAACAAAGCTTTCCAAAACACAAAGCATCAAGGCTGATAATTTATTTTCTCCATAACTAACATAAAAACAACTCAAAAATTCTATTAGTTACCTGTGGGCCTGGAAGACCAGTTTCTCCTGAGTAACCCGTTTCTCCTAGATCTCCTTGCTCACCCTGCCAGAACAAAACCCAAGGAAACAACAACAAACCCAAACAAATTAGTACCTGTCATTTGCACATCAAAATATAATAATGCCATGTCTGTACAGAGTATCAGTTGATAGAAAGTTTCCCAATGCTCTCAAACAGCTTTCAAACAACTTCAAATTCCTGTTGAAGAAAACTCAAATAAAAAGCAGAAGAGTAGCTTTTCTTTGGTTTTCTAGGGAGTGTGATGAATATAAAAGCTGCAGCAGAAGAGGTCAGTTTTATTTTGCTGAATACATTTTACACCATGTGTCAGCAATATTTGTGCATTACCCTTGTCCACTGCAAAGACCTGAAGTCATAAAGCCAGGCCTCAAGGGCAGATCTTCCTTCACATTATCCATGGGGAATGGCTCTGAGGGGGAATCATCACTTCACAATCACACTAGAATTAGACCCTTTTTCACTCCCCATCTTTCACTCTGGTTATTCAGTGAGGCAAATCAAATCTGCCTTGATGATGGAGAAAAAACTCTTTCAGCTCCCATCGCCATAAGGCTGCCATCTGAGGATGAGTCAGTTTCGCTGACATCCATAGGAAATACTCACTGTCTTCTGGATTGAGTAAAATGGTGACAACTAGTACCAAGATATTCCAGGCCTTGCAGACCCCCTTTCACTGGAGAAATCATAAACATGTGTCTGAAGATTCTTGGGAAACAGATGGTTCTGGAAAGAATCTTCTGAGGAAAAATGAATTTAAAAGGCTGAACTTTCATTCTCCACCATATGAATGAAAAAAAAGATAACAAAAGAAAAAAAAAAAGCCAAAAGCAAAAAAGAAAGTTAATTTATAGCCAGAGTAAGAACACTGTAACATGGAACATCAGTAAGTACGTTATTCTCAGATGTAAAAAATCAAGTAGCAATACATTTCCACAGAAATAATTTTGACTATAACGAAAATGGATACATTTCTGAGGCATACTCCACTAGAATCCAAAACCAATATAAAGTTTCCAGCTACTTAAATTTACTTTGAATCAAAACCCAGAAAAGTGGTTGTCCTTTTTTCTCCCCTGCCTTTTCCTCCCTCTCTTGCCTTCCTTGAATTAATTCCCCTTTCCCTCTTCACTATTTTGCTTTGCTTCCAGCACACAGACTGCAGTGTTGTTCTTGTCTGTGACAAACACCTCTCCGATACCACATCACACCTGTTCCTTCTGCCCGCTGACTACTTCTGACTGTTAAGCATGGTTGTGTGTCTTTATGTTGCTTTAACTATCTGAAAAAGTTAGTCTCTTTTTATCACAAAAAGGTACAGACAATTGGAACTACAAGCCCTGGGAGGAGTCCTTCTTAGGATATGGTGAATAGCAGTGTGTTCATGCAGACTGCAAGGGAAGTTGATGACTTTGCTGATGAGGGTGTTATTTCAGTGCCTTTTATTAACAGCTAAACCCAAACCAAATACTTATGTGTTAGGTGGGTGAATTCTGGTTCATGTCTCAAATTCAATTATTTGTCCCTGCATACATCACCACCAATATCTATCTTAACTATCTGAAAAAGGGATTCTTCTTTATTCCATTTCAGCACAAAATTTTCCTCTTCCAGAGGGACTGGCCATATCACATTTCCTTACAAAGCAGGATGCTGTGGTCCACAGAAGGGCCCTTGAAGACCCCACAAATATCAGGACTAAATAGTTCTGCTTCCTGGCCCAGGGACACCAGGAAAGCTTCACAGTGAAGCTCTCATAACTTCTGCTGATAGAGCTGTGCCCTGTGGCAGCTTTGTAACATCCTGCCATGCAAGAGATCTCAGTGGGAGGACACAACATCCAAAATCTCACCCAAGGATGGATGCCACTGTTGTATTGCAGGGTTTTCTGTTCCATCTTGCTTCTCCAGGGGATGTGGGAGACAGAAGCGTGCAATTCTCTTTACCTTTTCAGTGAAGGATATTTACATTATCTGCATTTGACCATTGATTGATATGTACCTTTCAATGCCTACTGGCCCAGAAAAATACCTTTTTATTATGCTTTTAGAAGTCAAAGCTGATCATCAAGTACTTGAATGAAAACAGTTTAAAAGTTCTCTGTTGCTGTGAGTTTCATTCATTTCTCTTGTTCCCTGCCATTTTACAAAAGGGTGGCCTCATCACTGGCTGAGGGGGCTTCCATGGAGATGAAGAGGGTTGTCTCAACTGAGGTTCAATTAGTTAAAAAGGTTCAACTAATACTGTACTCTGTGAATTTACTAAACAATTTGAACATTCTTATTTTCTAACCACATGAGAGTTCTTGTGCTTGTTAGCACAGCCAAGATATGGTACAGATCGATTTCCACTGACTTCAGTTTTGGTCCTGTTACCCCCATAGCTTACTTGGATTATTTCTTTTTGCTGGTATCTGACAGAATAATGCAAACATTCATCAGAGTTCAGCTGCAATCCAATGGGGAAAAAAGAAAAAGAGCACAAAGTTTCATAATTACCTAAGAGATGGATTTCTGAGTTCTCAAGCAAGGATTGGAATAATTAAGAGGCAGACTTGATGAATATTCTTCAATATTTTAATCTAAAATGTCTTCATAAACCCTACAAAGAATTTCTGAGATAGAAATAGGAAACAACTGTAAAATGCTCATGTTCTTTCAAGTTATGCTGATCCTGGCAACAGGCAAAGCATGGCGCTTCCTCTCTGCTGGCAGATAGTATCAAAATCTTCCAGTATATTCCTATCTGCAAGGCCTCAGTGAAAATTCTGGATTCTCAAAGTGAAATCCAAACTGAGGCTTTCAGAAACCAGGTGGAGACAGGGGTTTTGGCACAAGGCATACATGTGCATTGCAAAAAGCTGGGAAGCGATCAGACTGTAGCTTAGGGAACTTGCAGGACTCCCACTTCTGATTGACATTTCCCAGTGAAATATTAATTTGAATAATTCTAAATGTAAAAAAATCTGTGTTACCTGGCTGCCACACACAGGAAAAAAGTAATAAAGGTACGGCAAAACCTCTAGACAGGAGAGGGACAGGAAGACTAGAAATCAGAGACAAATCAAACACTGTGCTGCTGAAGAAATATTACTGCCATAAAAGAGACTACCCCCTCCCAGTAGTCTTTTTCCTTTGCTGAAATTTATGTTCTATATTACACCACTGTGGTTATTCTTGCTATTATTTATTAACATTTTACACTTGGCCTACTCAAAATGCTGGTTTGCACTTTTATTCAGAAGCTACAAGTCTACCCATTCCCCAGATTCCAACACAGGGCAGGACTTCAACATATATTCCATCCTGCTGGTACTGATAGTGTTGGACACAAAATTGCAATGTTTCCTTGCGTTCATATGCATTAAGATAAAGGGGAAATGCTATACCATGGCATATACTGTCTTCCTTATTTGTATTTGCATCTTCACAGAGAGATTGGGTCAAATGTGAACCATTTGTGCTAAAGCAAGACTTTCTAGAATGATCATGAAACCTATACTTGAGAATACCTAGAGTTTAATTTTTACTTGCACTAACCTGCCCTTGAATACAGCTGCCTTTATATTTGCTTCGATAACTGTATTTTGTAATTCATACCCTGGAACAAACAAGTTTTCTTTTCCAAGAACTTTATCTGAATCATCATTTAAGAGAATTGCAGTGATGTCTTTACTAAGTATATCTCAGGAAAGTTTTCTTTCATTGTGACTCTATAGGGTATAAGTCTAGGAAAACCAGGGCTACCACCAAACAATGAGAGAGAGGTTGTCATCTCTCAATGGCATAAGACATTTTTCCACCAGAGGATCTTCCTGGAATGATCAGTCAGCACACAGTGGGTTTGACCTATTCTGTACATCCTATATTCTTTTAGATATTGACTTGTGAAATTATTTCCAAAATCTTGATTATATTACATGCTTTGAGCCAATTTTCAGAGCTGCAGTTAACACTGTTAAGTTTATTTTGAGCAAAGCATCATGTAAAACTCACCCTAATTTTATCTGTGCTGCGTATGTGTATCATGCATATCTCTGTGTGCATGCAGCAAAGGAGGAATAAACTATCAGACTTTGCAGTCTGAATATTCATTCCTGACATCTTTAGTGACAGTCTTTTCCCTAGCTACGTTCCCATACTTGCCCTAATAGTAAAAGTAACTGTCCTTTTGTTTTGATGAAAATTCCTTTCCAAGTCAAAATCCTTCAAGTCAGGAAAGCCTCTAATACATCCACCTGAGAGTCAAAAGCTGTCTTGGCTTGAAATAGACTTTTGATTGTTAAATTCTTGTGTTTAAATTAATTTTAATTAAATTAATTAAATTCTTGAATTTCATTTCACAATGAAATTTTTCCCTTAAGAGGAGCAAACACTCAGGCTGGACATGTAGCTGCATATAAAGAGGTAGCCGCAGTGTCAGCCACTCACCTTTATACCTGGAGGGCCTCTTCGACCTGCTGCACCCTAGGAAGGAGAGGCATGAGAGATTACATCCAGAATACTGAGCAATATGTGAAGCAGCAGTTTATCATAAAACAGACTATACATACAATAAAATCAAATACAGCTTAAAAGAAAGATTATTTCCACAGAAAGATTTAAGGTTAAAAAACGAGAAAAGGGTGGATTTGGGACAGAAATTCTTACACAAGTAAGACTTTCCAAAAAGCAAAAAGATTTTAGATCCTTAACGAGTGCAGAGGGAAGACATTTCAACAAAATTCTGGAAAACATCTTCCCAGTCAGCTGCCCTTTGGCTAAAATAAAGAGAACAAAAGCCCTCTTCTCTCCCTGTGAGCCCAGAGGTTTGCACCACTTCCTGCTGCACACTGCTCCACAGCTCTAGTGAATGTTACTGCTAGACCTCACATCACTGGAGGACCTTAGGATGTTCTTGCAGCCTGACTGAGGAGTCATCACGCCAGATTTTGGCATTAGGCACCATTCTGACAGACTATAAGAAGTGTCTTCACAATTTCCAGTCTCCAGTGAATTTAAAAAGAGCAGCTCAGCTGCCAATGAGCTTATCTGTATGCTTGAACAGACATAGAAAACTTGCAGTCATGGGCAGAAAGAAGAGATAGATTTATCTAGGGCAGAATCATGAAGTAATTAAGGCTCATTGAAAAAGAAATTGAGTTTAAGGCTTGTGACTTCACATGAATCAGACCTGAAATTAACAGGAATGCAAATTCCTGATTTTAAAGAAAAGAAAACACATTGCAATATATATAAGCTACTAAATTTGAAGACAAATATGTTTCACTATGAAAACTTTAGAAGATTTTTGTTCCCTCTCCTTTCAGGAGTTTGAAGAGTGGGATAACAGGAAGAAGAAAAAAATGGGTTTTCTCAGGGGGAGCCCCACTGCGTCTTTTATCAGTTATTTCCACCCCATATTGATTGGTATTCTTACATCTAGGCCAGCATCACCCTGCTCTCCTTGGAGTCCATGTGGGCCTGGGTCTCCCTGCAAAACAAAGTAATGACCAAGCCCTTTAAACAGCCTTTTCTATTTCTTGTACATGCACTTTCTTCTCTATACATTCCCTTTGTGTTTCTTCTTCTAAGTATTTTCCTTGCAATCAGTTGTGTCATACTAATGCTGATTCTTGCTTTCTGCAAATCATTTATATCCAAAAATTATAAACCAGACAGATCATGTCTGCTTTGGATTTCCAATTACTGACAACCAATACAAAGTCAAGGCTTCAGTGAAATCGTTTTTGTTGACTTCAGCCTTTCAGTTGGATTACATAAGATGACATCTGCTTCCAAAGACTCATCAAAACCCAATTACTCTCCAAAAAGTAACCCTCAGAGTTACTTGTGCTTCCAGCATGCTCTACACAGACATACATGTATGCATACAACCCTACTTGTTCAGAGAGAATCAGACTTCTAAAATAGCGGATTTTTCTCTCATGTTTGCCACCCTCTTAAGCCTTCATTCACCATCATTTATATACTACTGTCCAACTACTTATCAGCTTCGCTTATTCTTTCCAAACAAAGCGTAATGGTAATGCAAGCTGCACTTTTCTGTTATGCTTCTTTTCTTGCAGTTTTGCTCAAACACCTGCTAAAAACTAAAACATCACTATATAGGCACAAAACCCAGCTCTTGTATTCTATTTACAGATCAAAATGGAGTTTACCCACCTCCCTGAGGCAACAGCAGTTCCATAACAAAATGAGTACAGCCTCTTGATACCCTGTGCATTTTTCACAGCATGATTTTTAACCGTATCCTTACAGCCCATTTCTTGAAGCCTTTCATGTCACTGATGTAAATTTGTGGTAGAATAATATATTTATATTAAATCTATATTTTCCCTTAGCTCTATATTATGAGAATATTTCTGTAGTCTTTGTAAACATTTTTTAACTTCTTTTTTTTCTTTTTTTACTGTATCAAGCAGTTCCTGAGGCTTTCTGTGCTGCAGACAAACACTAAAGGCAAAATGCAAACAAACAAAAACCTCCTTCGTCACTGGACAGCCAATAGAAATTAGCAATTATGCAAATCCTCTCCCCACAAAATAGAACAACTTGCTTACCTGTGGTGCTAAGTTTCCCTTTTCACCCTTAGGACCAGTAACATTATTGTTAGCTCCAGGATCTCCCTGAAAAAGACCAATGGAAAGCCCAGCATTTTCAGTTACTACACTTTTATTACCTTGACTACAGAGGCAGGATACAGACATAGAATTAATTAGATTTGTAATTGCAGACAGCAAGAACTAAAAAGACTATTTTAAATGAAGCTGCTTGTAAGAACCTTATATAGGAAGTTCTGCAAAGCCCACAAAGTTCTTTTCCTCAGAGATTAAAAGCAAAATTACTAATGGGCAACAAATCAAACTGAAAATGTGAAACTGTTCTGGTTGATTCGATGTAGTCAATAGAGCTAAGATCATAAATCATGAGTTTCAGATGGGGAGCTACACTAGAATGGAGTTCCATTTAGCCACTTAATACCAGATTAGGCAAAATCCTGACCTCTTGAAGAGGCAAATTACCATGACACCTGAACATTTCAATATAAGCAGTAAAGATAGGAGTCAGCACAATATATGACTGTTTGGAACAAAGTCTTTGAAATACATGTGAAAAGACAAAAGTTGTGATACAAGAACTGTGCTGACTGCACTGGAATTTTAGTCCTCAGAGAATGCATTTATATAGGTCTCTGGAGCATGCAAGGAGCATGAAGAAGTAACTTGCCTTTGCATCATTATAAATTGCTAACCAAGAGTCAGTGCACAGGGTTTTCAAGTGATCTAAAATTCCTCTGTACGGTGGGAACCAACAGTCCCACCTAGTCCACCTGGTCTTTTCACCAGATAATATGGTCTAGTGTGAGGTGCCCCTGCCCATGGCAGGGGGTGTGGAACTAGTTGATCTTTAAGGTCCCTTTCAGCCCAATCCATTCCATGATTCTATGATAAGTAGCTTCAAAAGGAGTTATGTTGCCTCTGGTAAAAACAAACAAACAAACCAACCAAAAATTTAAGAAACAAGTGTGAGACCTGAGACTTAAACACCTGCTTACAAGCAACACATCAAAACACATCAGTCAATCTACATCAAAAAAGTTCAGGACTCATAGAATATGCCGTTCTTCTTGAAGAGTACTGCATTACCTAGGACTGTGAAAAACACTTCAAATCACATTTCAGACATCTCCATCCCAAAATCAAGGTGCAAATCAGTGAAATATAACAAAAATAAAGGAATGCACTTACATGATCTCCCCTTAGACCAGATTCTCCTCGTTCACCTGGTTCTCCTCTGAGGCCTTTTCTGCCCTAAATTCACAAAAAGAGCACAAACAATTCAGGTACAAGTATAAATAGTATCTGTGGCAGAGGAGGGCCAGATCTGTTGAAGTCAGTGGAGCTACACTGATTTAGAGCAGGAGGGACAGCCTACCAGAGAACAGGCAGCTATTAAAAACAACTCACAGGCATTACAGACATTGGAAAGCATTACACTTTGGAAAGATGTTTCCATAAAATCTAAACATTACTCTAAAGGGTACTTCACCCATTTTCCTCTGCTGCCTTTCTCCCCAGAAGGTCCAGGAAATCCACGTTCTCCCTAGATTCAGAAAGGGGAAAGAAAGAAGAAAAAATTAATGGTTGTTCTTTCTGCTAAATTGGATTCTCAAGTTTTGTGTGGCAGAATTCAGCTTCAATCAGATATGGAATTCTAAATACCCAACAACAGAATTTCTGTTCAGCATTAAAGCCCATTCAAGGCACAAAATCTGTACCTTTAAACCCTGAGCTTGGTGTCTTTAATAGCATGGCACCTTTAAAGTAATGATTACCTGCTCTCCATCAGTGCCATCAAGTCCACTCTCACCATGTTCACCCTGTAGCAATAAGGACAAAAATAAAGTCAATTAGCATAAGTCCACTTGTCTTTCAGCAAAGAAAGAAGTGTTTGCCCTGCATTTGGAAACTTGAATAAGATCTGTGGTTTTTAATGGTTAGCAAGAAAAGTTAAGAATAATAACCACAAATTTGAATTAACAATTCATATTTTTAATGAATTAAGAATGTCTAAAACAACTCATTGTTAAGAACACTTAACAAGAAAAGTCATTATCTGAATTTCAGATTTCCATCAAGTTTTAAAAGCTGCTTTTCCTTCTTTTAGCTTTCAAATCTTTTCCCAACTGTATCACCTTCACAATCCAAATACATGCCAAAATATCACTACTAGTACATGACCTATCAAGCTGATAACCGTGTAATCCTGATTTCAACCACTATATGTGTTTGTATTGTGCTTTTTTTTTTTTCTTTACATAGTTTGCTAACATGAACAGTGGATTGAAAAACCAGAAAGAATGACCATGATTAAAAAATAATTACGGAAGACTGATCTTAGACTTCAGGATTTTTTAAGAAACTTCATAACTCTTTCACCAATGTGATACTTGCTACATAAATATCATTCACCTTCCCTTTCAAATTCACATTGCTATTCTCTTCCCTTTGCCTGCAAAAATGATTCACCATATTGCAAACATTTATGGAAGTCATTTTCCCATAAAACACCCATCCCAGACTTAAGGAGTTTGCAGTGTTAACTTGTGTGAGGCATCTAAATAAAGTTATAAATGTGAGAATTTTATTTCATTTATGTATGCTCCACAGTGTTTCAGACCCAGCCAAATAACACACTCAACTTTTAAAGGATATTTTGAAACTTCTTCCATCTATCTTTACTAGGATAAAAATGAAGGAATTAACTGTGGTGTTTTAATTTCTTGTAAGAAATTAACTAACCAGAAAGCTGAAATGATATTCAACAAACACTGGAAGTGGCACAAGAGCAAGTTAAAACCATCAGGAGTTTCACTGATAGAGACCACAGATACAATTTCTTTGTAGGTTTTGATCCTAAACCGACTTTGCAAAACCACCTAGTTAAAATTCCTGAGGAAGAACTTCTTTCATTTAAAACAGTTCTGTATTTACTGCAAGAAAAAACAGCTGGCTGTACATTTTGATAAGATTAATATGTCACAAACAAGAATTTCTTGAATAAGCATTCCAGAAAAAATTTTGAGCACTAAGTAATCACAACTTTTATTGAAGTGTTATTTTTTCCATCAGTCATTTCCTACCTCAGAAAACCTGCACCAAACTTCATACCATTAAATATTCAGCATTGCCTTTCCTCCAAATAGTTATAGTAAAATGCCATGCAGACTTCAATAACTTCAATAAACTGCCTCAACCTTACTAAGTTAGCACAATTGAATCACATTTTTTATGTGTTGAAAGTTCCATGTTTTCAGTTAAAATAAAGTTTGTGGATATAATGACACAACATAATGAAGATATTCACATATCCACTGGATTTCAGTAGGGTTTGTGCACCTGGTACCTCCTACTGCACTATTTAACTTTGACAGATCGAAATCATCAGCAAGTACTCTCTCTCTTCTATAATCAGATGTTTTGGATATCTGAAGAAGGACAAATTACTTCAGAGAACACAAGAGAAAATGGAAGAGGTAAGAGAAACACATGAGAAGATTAAAAAGTTAGTACAGAGCAGTACTTTAAATAGAGCTGAGGTTTCAGAAACACTCTCTGAACTTTCTCACAGCTGCTCAGTTACGGACGCAAACATCTTCTCGAGTGTTTGAGGCTCACGAGTCTTTTTCAGAAGTGGTTTTGTATCCAACTACTCAATACATGTTAATTTCATTTTAATCACTGTAGCTTGGAAACTATTATCGTTATAGATTATTGTCTTCCAGGCTTCACATTTTAACGAATTGGTGATCATATCTCCTTGATGAACAGGTATGTTTGAAAGGTTAAACAAGCAGACTTGCAATATTAGCAGATGAGATGACAAACACAGCTTGAAGAGAAGTTTGGATATTGAAAATATGTCAATAATGATCTAGTGAAAGTGCTGTCCAAACCCCCAATAAACATTATTCACAACCTTTTCTTTCCTCTGCTCGTCTTCCTCAACAATCAGAATTAAATTCAGCTGACCAGAATTACCACCTTAACAGATTATCAAACTAGTCAGTAAATAAATCCTTTTCCTGTCAGTTAGACTAAATCAATTATGACTGCAGTCATATAAAAATACAATTTTGGCTGCTGATTTTGATTAATGTATAGGTATCTCAAATCCATTCCTAAAGAACCATAGCAAAAGTATGTGAAGGTTTTACACTATCGTTCTTCTTTGTTGATAATTTCATTTTACAGGGTAACATGGACTTAAAAGAAAGCAGAACGCTGTTCTCCAAGAAAACTGATCACACACAAAAACACATACCTGACTTCCTCTATAGCCTCTGGCCCCCTGAAATTGAAAATAAATACAGATGAAATTAGGCAAAAGTATTTTTATTGAAAATATTATTTGAAAAGCAGGGCAAAATAGCTTGATGTGCAGAGGTATGCTGGGCTCAGTATTGGTAGTCCCTACTGTAAAACCCTACTGTAAAACCCCTGCCACATACAGGATTTACTCCTTTCCTCTGGGAAGACACTAAAGGCTTAATTTTCATTCCCATTCCATAAAGCTTTATAGCTTTAACTAAGGCCAGTCTGGAGCTAGTGGTGAAAAAGTCACCATCAAGTTGCTTTGCCAGCAAAATCCTGAGCCATTCAACCATGCTGGGATTAGACAAAATACCTTTCAAAATGAGACTGCAAACAGTGTCTGCCATTCTTACAGCTGGATCTTGCCGTCCACCCATGCTTCAGGAAGACAGCACAGGGATTTCTTCCCAGTACAGAAAACAGGTTTGTGGGAAACAAAATCAGGAAATGTTTCAGAGTTACATACTTGCCTTATGGCCTCTGACACCTGGACAGCCCCTGTCTCCTTGAGTCCCACTGAAACCAGCTGGGCCTCTCTCCCCCTAAGAAACAAAACAAAATGTTCAATGTCATCCATACAATGATGATTACTGGTTAATTCATCACGTAGGACTCTAAAGAAAGACAGAACTATATCACCATTCACTGCACTAAGGACACAAATACAAGTCACATATATGAAATTTTCATATAGGCCATAAGAGAACATCAATTACTTATTTGAGTTGCCCCTGTTCTTCACTCTCACTATCACGCCATGTTTATACTGCATTACCAGTCTTCAACTGAAATGTCTGTACTTGAAGGCGGGTTGGCTTTTTTAACTGAATAACTAACCCAAGTTTGGTGAGTCGTCTTTTTTAACTGAGTAACTATCTATGGTGAGGTGCAGAGGCACAAAGAAACAGATCTGTGTATTTACCTGTTCCTTTAACACATTTTGGGTCAACATTGATGGGTACTCAGCGAATAACTGCAGACAGTATCAGGCACCAACTAACTTCATCATAGCAGGAAGATAAATGTTTACTTACAATCCCACCTTCTTCACCAGGATGGCCAGGAGATCCTCTGTAACCTGTACTTCCCTGAAAAATGAGAATTTAAAAGATAAGTAACACTGTTCTCCAAACACACTGGGTTCATCTCTATCAGATTATTCTGCACTTAGAGATAGAAAACATTCCCTGAAAATTAGATCTGGTTATGCTGCGGAGGGCAGGCTCCCTGCATTTACACAGACATTCTGTATAGTCCTATGTATTTGATACGGCTGTGAAAAAAACCCCAAGCACAAACCCAAGAGAACACCGTTTAACACAAAATTTCAGTTTGTTATTTCAGGAAAATACACAGAAATGAAATTCTAAGATGAAATGAAAAATATAAGGGAGTTGCAAACTTGTTAGGACAAAGTTATTGCAATGCCTTGCAAACACATAGGAACGTTTCAACTTTGTATTGGAAGTCATGCAAATATCATACCCTTAGGGCAAAAACTTGAGCAGAGAAACTGGAACAAAGGGAACTTCTAGTTGCAAAACAACTATGTTTACATTCTGAACACTGTCTAAACACCTTAATCTAGCCTTTTAGTTAAACAGAATGGTGTGAGAAAATCAATAAGAGTAATGGAAGAAATCAGTAAATTGGTTTATGAAGAAGTATTAAAAGACTATACTTTTGTCAAGAGATAACCAAAACTTCATTTAACTGCAACCACATAACTGAAGAGTGTGAACTACAGATATCATTCATCTCACATGATATTGGAATAAGTAGAAATAATGGAATAAATAGTAGTCAAATAGAGATTATATATATTAAAAACCTTAATAATGAATTCTACTAGCATGCTGTAGAAGTAGTGATGTCTGTAATATTGAAAAGGACTTACAAAAAAATTTAAAACCTTAAAAGAAGTAATCTTTTTGGATAAAAACAGACTTATAGAAAAAGATTTGGAATAACCAGTCACAAAAGGATAAGGCACATACCTAGTGAAAAAGGATTGTTTTCTACTCTCAGCTTGTCTTTTGGAAGTTTCTCATTCCCAATAGATAATAAGCCTCTTGATTAATCAGACTTAATCGTTTTTATACCTCTTATTTTCTGATGAATCGGTGCAGAGGAGTGCTTAATAATTTTTATATGTACAAATCATTTTCATTACAAAAATACTTTTGCATAGGAGCATGCAGCAGAGAAAGGATCACATCTCATGTTTGTCCTTCATCTGTTCTAACATTAAATGTTATGGGGACATGCATGCATGCTCTGAAATACTACAAAAACCAGAAACACTTTGAAAAAAAACCACAATTCTTATGTAATGTCTATCTCAGACCTCCCACCTTCCTTCCAGGATTTCCCCGGACACCACGATCACCATTTTCTCCAAGACACTTACAAATAACCTTACAGCATTTTCTTTCTGCAACAGTATCCTGAAAAATTACAAGAAACACTTTGTTTACATATATTAATCATAAAACAAGGACTGATTCCCGCCCCCCTTTTGTTTATATCACAGAAGAACTTACAAGATTTCTCTGCAAGATGTTTGCAATATCTGCAAACCCAACACTCAGAGGTTCATTGTATCCAAACCCTCTGCCAAACTCTATTTCCCAAAATTCAGTCAAGTTCTGTGTATTGTCCAGGCCAACTAAGAGAAGTGCATCAAGACCTTCAACATAAGCACAGATTTAAAATAGTGAATACCTGAAACATACTATTTTAACCAACAATATAAACTTGAATAACAGCAATTCCCTAAAATACTTACATTTCATGGCTTCAACACATTATGTTAAAAGAAATCAAGCTATTGAGAAAAATGCATAAGAGAAAAATCCAGACCAGAAATTTTCCAACTGACTTCTCTCCACAGCTGCCAGACCAGCCTGCTACTCAGTGCCCAAACACAAGTTTAAACCTGCTTTTTCCTAGAGAAGTCAGAGTTATATCTAACCTCTGGTGCTGTTCTCATCAGTGAGAGGGGTCTGTCCTGAATTGCTCCAGCTGTTGGAGCTGGACTCCAGAAACTAGAACTTCTGCACCCCTAGGCAGGTTTCTGGCATCATCTGCCAAATAGTGACAAGTCATCATGTACACTGCTTCTTATGGAGAAGGAAATACTCTGCCAGGGACTCCTGGACAATGCCACATGAGCATGGAGAGGCAGTGCTACGTGGAAAAGTTGCAGTGAGGGAGCTGTACATCAGGCCTTTGGTAGTAGAAGGTTGGACCATCAGCATGGTACTGTAATACCTTTAAAACGAAGTGAGTCTGCTGCTTTCTTCAGGTCTTCCAGTGAACCATCCAGCCCATCTGAAAATACTAACAGAACCTGTCAGGAAAGGGCGTAATGACAAGTCAATTGCAAAGGGATTGAAAGTTCAGTCTCCGTAAAAAGTACAGTTCACATGGAGAAATGGCTACGAGACGGTCAAATTGCACTACGCTGTGGTAGATCTGAAATGTGTGCTGGAAAATGGTAGTGAGGAACAGCAAGAACAGAACACAAAAGCCTCTCTTCCCTGATACCACCTCTATTTGAGGGATTTTTCTCACTGAACATAGCATAGCTGTTATATTAGATCTGTCATCTTAGCATGTGAGGTAGAAGACAAATTCTTTTGTAACTTACCCACTGAAAAACTTTCTCTGATGTCTGAAGAATTCTCTTACATGTGAATGTGAAGAAGAACTTAGAGTGAACAAATTTGCCCATATCTGCAAGAGCAGCTCCCGTTGCACGTCAACTGAACCACACCAAGAAGTGCATCCTTTCTGGGTCAAATCTTCTCCCCATGCAGATATTTACGTCCTTTTGTCCTTTCCACACAGGCAGTACATCACCCTGCTTCATTCTCTGCCCTATGTTTCCTTCTTAAGACACAAGGTTTCACTCACCTTAGGATGCTAATAATTTGTATTGTCTACATTTCCATCTTTTGAGACCAAAGAGCTGTAGTTAAGTCTCTTCCAGGATGGAGGAAAGCACAATTTCTCACAGTTCCCCTTCAGGCTACCAGTCTCTTCCCATTTCCCTCCTCCAATTCCCTCTTCAAAGCAACAGAATGCTTCTCAGGTCCCACTCACAGAATGGATTCGTTTGCCCAGAGAGAAGCTGCACAAGTAAACTGCGTCCTGTCCCCAGTGGTAATGACTTAAAATCCTCCTAAACTCTCTGACCAACAAGCGGACAAGCACAGCTAGAGCTTCTTCCCTCCCACCCTTCATATTTTACATTCCCTATGCAAGGCACAGCTTTGACCAATGCAACCCCTGTTACTTTTTTTGAGGTAAATCTTTCCACAGGTGACAAAAGTAAATGAAGTGACTGCCACACCAAACATCCCACTTCTGTACTAAAGCAGCTAGGAGACAAGAATTTAAGCTAGAGCTAACCAGTAAGTTCCCAAACACACAATATGGAGGCTCCGGTACAAATTCTACACTTGTTCAAGCACTGTGTGATAACACAGGAGAGCTGGACCATGGATGGGTAAACACATCACAGATTGTTAGAGACAACACTGTAGGCCTGGCTTTAATTGTTTTTCCTATGATCTACATTTTAAAAACATGGGGAAGAGGGAATGTGGGGTGTTACTGTGGGCATTATATGTAAATATATGTAAAGATATATTATTATGTTTACAAAGCATTTGTTTATATCAAGCTCTTGTTGGAACACATCCAAGTCATGTTTTGTTGAAAATGCTGGAATTGAAAATGCTGCAACTTTTTTGCTGCTAAGCAAACAAATAACAAAGTAAAGAAGAAATTCAAACAACAGAGAATCATGATCCCTGATGAGGTTTATAACTAATAATCTTTACAGAAAAAGCATGTTATTGCTCAGGATCCTAGGAAGATTTCATGTACATTCTAAAGTCTTGTACTTTCAATTTGTACATAAACAGTTTCAAAGAGGAATATTAATCCACTGCTAAAAGTGCTGAGATATGCAGCATATTTATTTATAGTAATAATGCCTAAGCAAAAAGAGGACTTGCTTGATCTCCAGAATTGGCAATTAGGAGGAAAAAAGCACTACTTTTATATAAAACAACTTCTTTTTCTGAGACTTAGAAGAAGCAAAATCTTGTGTGGTCATGTTCCCTGTTCAAACATTTTAAGAAATATTTAGGAAGAAACTCCATTAAACATGCACCAAATGACAACTTTAATTGATGAGTCACACACACCTATGCAAATACTGTAAAAAATAAAATGTCAACTTTCATCTGAAAGCAGGGGAATTTGTAATATGGCTTCCTCACTCCATGTCAGATTAAAATCAGTGTTTTATAAAAGTGAAAACAAAGTTGGAAGAGGAAACCCCCCAGGAATTTTGCAAGAACTAACCAGTCCTCCCTTAGTAGGAAGGTCTTTCTGCATGGAGACCTTAGTAAGTGCTAATATTCAAACAGCTACTACAGGACATGCTCAATGCTTTACAGAGTCAGTGCCTTATTTAGAATAAATTGTCAAGGCACTGATTCTGAAACACTTCAATGAGATCTGAATTTCCTGAACCCAGGATGAAAGAATCCCCATTCGTTTCAGAAGAGACTGAAGAAGATTTTTGCTTCTCCCTTCACCTCACTTCAAGATGGATGAATTAACTGCAGCATGTAGGCAGATTTTCCTGATCATCTGTTATCTGTAATTAGAACTCAGCTTTGTTATTTGAAATTATTTGACAAGTTAATGGCATGAATAACTTCTGTAAACAAATTCCTCAGATGACCTTTTTCTGTGACTTCTGCTTCGAACTGTCACTACTCAGGACAAAGATACAGAATCAAGAGTAATAAAGTAGTTTCCTTTCAGGAATAACAGTTCCTGAAAGAAAACTACTTTCACTACCCAAAATACAATCATTCCATGGTAGGTATAAGAAGGTTGTCTGTGTGAATACTCATCACACGTATTAAACCAAATGTTCTGGGTACCATCTCACTACAGGAGTGCCTAGGGAATTGGATTTGATATATCAGGTAATATCAGGTCAATTAAAAAAACAGGAAGTTCTATATAAACTTAAAAAACACAAGGGTGACTGAGCACTGGCACAAGTTGCTTGGAGATGTTGAGGAGTCTCCATTCTTGGAGATACACAAAAGCCATTTGAGCATGGCCCTGGATGGCCTGCTCTAGTTGACCCTCCTTGAGCAGAAGGATTGAAGAAGGTGACTTCCAGGGATTCCTTCTAATCTCTACCATTCTGTGATTCTGTTTATTAGCGTCATCTATTCCTGAACTACTTTTTTGCCTTCCTGGAGTACTCCGCATCAGTCTGTAAATATCAAACTGTCTAACTTTTCCAAATATACGTTCATACCATTAAGTTACCTTAACTTTAGCAGAGGTCACATTAAAGAAGTTCTCCTCAAGTGCCTGCAAAAAGTCTGCATTCAGGTACGTGTCCACGGTGGTCTGTGCACCTAAGAACTTCTGGATGATCTCTTCATTATAGTCTTCAAAACCGGAGTCAAAGATTAATTGATTGTCCTCTGCCAATACTTGGAACTTGAACTCAATGTCGACTGGAGCATTACAGCTGGTATTTGGCAGTGATTGCATCTGTAGTAGAAGTCTGGGGAGGAATGCATGCAGTCTCTGTTTCAGAAGCATTGTAGGTGCTGGCTGCGTGCGCCTTGAAATATCAATTGCTATAGAAAGATCTATGTTGCATTCTGAAAAAAAAAAAATAGGAAACAGGAAACTATGAGCATACGCTCTTTGTGATCTTGTTTTTTGTCAGAATCATGGCAGTGGAACAAAATTCAACATGGTAGATTTAAAACCAGAAGTAAGAATCAGTGAGATAGGTTTTCCGTAAACATAAAATACCATCAGCCCACAGGTTTCAGTGTGGCCATGTGAACTTGCAAATACTAAGAACTAAATTACTCAGCATCTGCACATACTCAAACTGCAAAACATGTCTGTTCTCCAGCTGCCCAGTGTCCTCAAAGGGGCTAATCTTGAAAATGTCTCCATGAGCTTTGCTACCAACTGTGAACGTACAACACAAATTCCAATTGCGAAGGGAATCTTGATGTGCTTTGTCACTTTGTCACAAGACCAGGTGATACATACAAATGTAGAACAACAGGCCAAATAAACAAACACAAGAGAAAGAGGCAGCATTGCCTACATGAAACATCATAACCATTGTGAAAAACAGCTGCTGTAAGGTGACGGCTACCTCAGTGATGGAATTGCTTGCGTCGCTCTTTATAATAATAACAAATTCTGTGGTGTAGTTAATTCCTTCCCCCTCCCCAACCATCTCACCCTCTTTAAACAGCTAAACCACGTTTTTTTCTTCTCTACCTTGATTATTCATTTCTCATGTTGAATTTTATTCAGGTACATTATTATTTATTGTTGTACCTCTGCAAGGAAGTCAGAGGCATGCAATTTTAGCTGTAAAAGAGCACTCCACCTAATTTTATTCTGCTTTCACTCATTGACTCTGAAACACTTAGCAACCACAAGATTGCTTTATGTGTTTGCTAGTTTGGGCTTGTTCCCATTATTCCACAAAAAATTTTCTGAGTTTTCCCTCTCTCATGAAAGAAAGAAATGTGTTCAGTTCTTTAACCAAATACTTATAGAAATAATTTCACCTCATCAAGACCATCGTTGTGTTTCAATATTTTCACTTGCAGTACAAACTGCCCCCTAGAGGGTATGATCTGCTAGAAAGCAGCATGAAAATCTTTGAATGTAAAAGGTCACACTGAATGAGATTTTATGGCTAAAAAATCTGACATTCAGACCTCAGAGCAACATCAAAAATCTATGCCACTTATCTTTTTAGGTCACAACAAAACAATCAGTTAAATATATTCATACATGTATACATGACTATACACACACACACGAACACAAAATCTAATGGATGTTTCTTCCAGTATGTGTTCTTGTACAGCACGCACAGAGTACGTGTTCACAATGGAATTTTTCTAAGACCTGGGCCTTTTCATCACTTAGTTTGGAGGCAGTGTGAAGGGTAAGCACGAACTCAGCAATTTTGCCCTGACAATTGATCATCCACACTGCTCAGCTCTTAAAACGTTCTCTGTCAAGCCCTCAGTGTACCAGCAACAGTAACAAAACAGCGGTAAATAGTTCACTTTTTGTGTTAGCATGTTGTGCATGAGAATGTGTAAAACAGCTACTGGTAGGTAGATATTCTATACCCTGTCGAAAATCTCTACTTATTTGCAGGAGTAAGCACCTCTGTATTGCCAAACTCTTTTTCTCACCACCTGTTCTCCTACAAACATCCACATTATTAAACTGCCCTATCTTACTGCTGCAAAGGTATCTTTTTTCTCCTGTCAACACGCTGTCCCTGAAATGCAATTTTTTTTAATTGAAAAATCTGACAGTTTAAGAGAAGGTGACTGGAGAAAAGGGGATTAATAGATTTATTACAGGAAAGAAGGTCAGCAAATATATAAAAAAAAGATGACAGGACAAGATAAAACAGTCTTCACAGAAAGTTGGTCTTCGTTTTATGACACAAATTTATGCAGAGCTTAGCAATAAATATATGCATCACTGAGATGAAACCAAATACGCTTTCCTTAACTTCTCTCTCTCTAAACAAGTGTGCCTGTATACATACTAAGTTTACTGCTGTCTCTCCTATTAAATCTCCCTGTTCTCTGCCATAAAACACCAGGAGGTGTTACTGCGTCAGCCATGGTCACGCTGCTCCATGACAGTGCACTCCAGCTCCACAGCAGCCCTCCCTCTCTGCTTGCAGGAGCAGAGGAATGCTTTTTCATCTGTGAGTCTGCTCAGCTCTTGATGGGAAAAAGAGTGGGTGGTAGTGCAGAGCTCATACTGAATCAGGCCCAGTTGTTCTCTCTGCAAACCACTGCGCAGATAAAATTCACACAGAGTTGCTTCTGTCTCAGGAAAGAAAGGCTCAGCTCTTCATTTTGGACCCCAACAACCTGGGCAAACACCAGCGAGTTTTGGGGTGTTCAAGATCTCACTAGCCTAGGATGCATGAGAGGCTCAGCAGTCGTTACAAAAAGCCTTAGACAAGCAGTGTGGTCATCCCAGTGTTCCTTTCTCTCAGTAAGTTTCTGATCACAAAGGGAATGAAACCTGGAGAACTGCATTGGATCAGTTTTATGGCAGAACAAAGAGCAGGTATCCAACATACATAAAATGTCACCTCTAAGGTGAAAACACCAAGAAGACAACAAAGAGCTTTAAAGGACAGTCCCAGCCCCTCTAAGGATGAGCACAAAGAGAAGAAATGCTCCAGAACTGTCTCTTCCTGTCATTCCCAATCAGTGCCATGCACTTACACCACAGTCTGCAGAGATCAGCTTTTTGATTTGTCATGCACTGTTTTTCTTTTTGCAGCTTAAGAAACACATCTACAGTATTACCTAAATGCATAGCTGGCATGAATACGTAACATTAAAGAGCAACTGTGTATGTTCTGTACTTCACTTTTCCTGCATGATAAGGCAACTGACAATGCAGCACCAAGTCAGAATAAACTCAGACCCAAAACCAGCATGTGACATCTGAAAAAAGTTGCTATGTTAACAAAAGGCATTACCGAACCTTTATTTTCTTTGGGGTTGGCAGCCTCTCAGGCTGTGTGGCATCCAAGCCACTGCTGGCATCCAGAAGATGTAGTAAGAGATACCACTTCCTGTTTCTCATCTAGGAAAAGCTTTTGGGTAGCACCTCAGAATTATTGTGGATTTGCTGTTCACATCTTGCCAATACCTCCCACATATCCAAGAATGGATTTCCTCACACCCCCTCTGCACAGTGCCTCTGCAACTCTTCAGTTCTGTTGATAGACAGTGGCTGCTGACAGTCCCACTGAAGCAGTATGGCCAACTGGAGATGGCAAGGTTATGTTTCTAGGAGGTTCTTTTTTAAATATCACTGAATTGTCTGTTTCCCCCTTTTTATTAAGATACCTGCTGGGGGTATCTGCTCTGGTTCCTTTCAGACACTGAGGAACTATAAATATGAAGGCTTGATGTGAAGCACTGTCTTACCTCAGAAGCTATTTACCACAGCAAAAAGTGTAGTGGCTCTTGACTGAAGCAAAGTACAAGTTGTGAGCTGCAAACTAAGTAACATGGGCAGTATTCTTTAGTAAAACAATTGCACTGCAGCCCAGCTAGCTCAGGTACTTTTACAAGGGTCTGCAGAAAGCTATGTGGATATTTGTCATCATACACCCAACAAAAGGTTTGCTCCTTACCCTGACCAGGGAGATGTTTGGATTAACAGACCCGATTGACATTCTTTTGACAGTTTTCAGTGCACCAAGGTTTTCCACTGTGAACTCTCCCTGCATCATCAGCTATTAAAAACAGCTCTCAAAGGGGATTTTATCATCCCTATGTCAACTTCAAAGACATGCATCCCATTGCTCCTCAAAGCCATTGCTACATTCTCTATCATGTCAGCAGAGTACTCACTGAAAAAGGCTCTGGATAAGCCTCTTTTAGGCTATCAGCACTTGCTATGAAGTGATTCTCTAACATAAACTGGAGTCTCTGCCCTGTTTTGTAATGTAATTGTAATTCTCTGTAATGTAATTTTTCTATCTTCTGTAAGGAATCATTCTTCTTATAACAAGTGTTTAACACAAGTTCAGTGTATGTCACATTGTTGTGCTGAATCACAAAACCCACAGATTTTGTCTTGCCATTGACCATTGAGCATGATCTTGAAGTTCTTTGTACTCATACTCCAGGACCCATCTACCAGGAGAACAATGTCTTTCATGGAAGCTTTCCTGCAGACTGAAGAAATATGTTGCAACTTTCCTCTTTCCCTAAAATTGTGTAATCTAATAGAAAAGTAATTTTGAATCCTAATTGCTTTTCAGAATCCCAGGCTTAATGGCCTGTTCCAGAAAAACCCTTCCATCTACCCTGCTAAATTGTCACCACCCACTAGTTCCTTCCTTTCCTCTATTTATCATACAGAGCGTCAGAAGATACATCCTTCTGCAACACCATTCGTAGGAAAAGGAGAGATGCTGAAATCTACAACACAATTTTCATTCACAGTCTGCTCAGAACTTATCTGTAGTAGATGCATATTAAACACTGCTGTATGTGAAACATGACCATAGGAATGTGTTGACTTGCTCTCAAGAGAGCAAAGGAAAAGTTAGCCATGCACTTCAAGCTCCATTCTGCATGCATACATTACTAATAATTATTAATTTTCTGAGGGGGAAAAAAGAATCAGTTCATACCAACTTAAAGAGTACTAAGCATATTTCTTTGTAGTAAGTATTAAATTTACATGTTTCCACAAATTCCAGAAGCTAGCAGAGCATGGATGAAACAGTTATTATATCTTCAAATCAACAGTTATGCAGAAAATATCCTTCAACTGGGCAGAACACTTCTTAAACAGATCTTCCAAAAGACTTGACTACTGAAACGGAACTGCTAAATACTGTGACTTATCTTGCTTTTGGCAGTCTTACAATTGTAAGAGCTTTCTGTTGCTTTTGCAGATATGAAATCTCAGAATGCATGAACAAACCCAAAATTTAATGAGCTGCTGCATTAAATTTTGCAATTTTTTAGGAAAACCCTCCTATTGTAGTTATAAACATAAGTTTCATAAAAGCATACCACATTATCCCTAATTATAATTCCTAGTTAGAAAAAATTTTCATCAGTTCTTCATCTCTCTGACATTGGGTAAAAATGTAAAAAACCAATTTTGCTATCAACTTGAAGAGTCATTTCTTTAGTGTATTACCAGTCTCCTGTGCCTCTGTAGAGAAGGTGAAAATGTAGAGAAGAAGAAGCTTCCAGGCATCCATTTTGAAAACCTTCCTAGGGAAAAAAAATCAAAACCCAATATATAAGAAATACAGAGCATAATTCCCTAAAAGAGAGGTTTTTAATTGTGGGGGAACTGGGTAAGCGCATTTTATTAACAACATGGAGGCTTTCTAGCTGTATGCAATCTAAAGTAGCACTTTAAATTCTTTTTTTCCCCTCAGATTTTAACATACAGGTTTTGAATGCAGAGCTGTAAGAGTTTCACACTGATGTACAGCATATAACCAAAAGGAACCATTCAATGCTTTGCTCTCACAATCATGCTTTGTTCTGATTCACACGGCTATATTTACCATGAACTAAAATTCACCTAAAAGCCAGCTATCCACAGTGTAAGATTAATGGGAGTTATGCCTTTAAGATTCCCTTCTAGCCTTGAAATTTCCCACCCACATATCGATTTAAAAGAAAAGTTTGGTGGTGGTATCTATATGTGATACACATAGATAAGAACAAGCATTCATTTACAAATTAAATATGCCAGCAGGCCAGCAGTAAAGACATTTGTCATAGAAAAATGGAATAAAGTATAAAAATTTCCCAAAAGCCAAAACTCAATGCTGCAGATAATGGGAATAAAAATCCCTCAGAAAGTACAAAATTAAGGCATGTTGAGCTTAAGCACACTAAACAAATGAGAACAAACCAGTTTTGAGTAACTTTCTATTCTAGGACACAAGTACACTTGATGCTGCCTTTAACAACCCATTACACTGTTTATTCTGTACCTTGGATCTGCAAAGACAACTTAATAGAAAGGCTACAGCTGGTCTAACATTATAGCACAGGGTTCAGTTCCAGGTTCTTAGGGTAACAGCATGTAATATTACCCTAGGTCTCGTAAATAACAAAAGGCAATGAATAGAAATCATCTGATTTAACCTATGTTCTAACCTCAGGCAAGAGCAAAATTTCATTTCCAAGTATTGCCACACCAAGCTGCACTGAAGCTCTTGAAGAGTTCTTTGGAACCTTTGGGGGAAAAAAGCACTGTATTTCCTATATTTCAAGACATTTATCAGATACAAGCACTTTTCACTTTTATTAGAACTGCAGTAACACAGAAATTCCAGATGCAGCTGAGGTCCCTATGCAAACAAAGAGGTTCCAGATATGATGTAGTCCTCAACAAGAACAGAAAGCAATGTTGGGGTTTTGAGGAAACCTCCTTCACGCCTCTGCACGTCACAATTTTCTTTAATAAGCATTACTAACATAAAGGAAACTGTTTTGCAACCATTTTACATGCCATCTTCACAATTAAATTTTGTCTTGGATTTAATTAATTTTTCTGCATATATTCCTGAGAGTTAATGAATCTCTTATGAGCTCCCCTTGATCACTTTGACAGAGATTTAATCCTGTTATCTATTTTCACTATTACGCCTCATTATATGAGCCTCCTCTTTAGATGTTAATAAGCTGAAACTTTATACTGAGAGACAATTAAATATTTTAATGGTACCCCCCAAATATAATAATGATTACTAATTTTCATAACGGTGTTACACAGTTCCTGCTTTGATAGCACAGTTATTATGCCAGAGCAGCATCAACATCTTGAACTCTCTCTTTTTAATAAATTGCTCACAGGTCTATAGACCCAGCTAGACACGCACATATTCAAGGGCAGATAAGTAAATTGCTGCCAGCATTTCCAAAGCCTCTAATTAGTGTTTCGCTCTAGAAATTTCCACGACTATGAGTATGTGAAAAACTCAAGACCACCAGTAGCAGCAAGCTTCCAAGGTATATGTCGCTGCCCACAGTCAGACGACTAAAATACAGCTGGTGTTTTAGCAAGAGGCTAGACTCTCCTCAATTATGTATATATTCAGATTTCATACCAAAATCTAGCTCTTACTGCTATAATATACAAAATCATCTGTGGCTGTTTAGCTATGCAACTATTTTCATGACTCCTAACAACAGTGGTCTGTTTGCCTCCTTTAACTTGTTTCAGCCCTGTGACTCAAGAATATTCCCTAAGAATGTTCTCTGCTCATCATGTCGGATACCCTAGAACTGAAAAATCTCTCCCATTCTTCCTAAACAGTGAGTGCACATGGGAACCTTTTTACCACTTGCTTTGGTTTTCCCTTAATTAGTCCCTACTGACATCAGGCAGCTTCTTTAAATACACAGGAACACTGCAATTTAGAAACATGTGCAGACTAATTTTCCTACTTGTACTATTTATTTTGCCTTATCTTCACATACAAAATTCCATTCATGCACTACAAGCTGCATATACAGAGGTACTTAGGACTTCTATGTGTATTCTTCATTATTTACTAATGCAAAATGAGAAGAAATTTAATGGAAAATTCATGTCATACAGTTCATAGATTCTATGGATCAAAGCCTAAATAAACTCACTCAGAAACATGCAGTGCTACAGAGCATTACACTAGCAATATCTTAATTCTAAAATTTATTTGAACATAAAATGGTATACACAAGGTTTTAGCATAAGGTACTTACATATGCATATCTGTAGTTGTTTATATAAGTATATATAAGAATAATTATGCAAGATGCTAAGACAGCAATTCTCAAAAATCTAAGACATCTTTCCACTTTAATTCTGTTTTAGGACACAAAAGTATGAAAATTATTAGAAATCCTTAGAAAGCAGTATAAAATAATACATATTTTGAAGTTGGTTTTACTGCCAGCATTTTACTTATTTGTTCCCAGAGATATACCAATATGAATATATATATCGAAGGAAGAAAAAGGTCAACAGTACTCCTGAATCCTTCAAATGCTTTGCAAAAATTACTTGTCACTTTATTTCGTTTTTCTTTTTTAACCTATTAATGTCCCAATCTTATCTTCAGCTGCTTCGATGTTTTAGGCAGGTAAAAAAGTCATTCTGTAGATGCTTGTTGCTAGAGCAAAATGCACTCTCAAAGGATAATAAACTTCTTAAGCACACTGTCAAAAGCTCGGAGATCTTGAAGCAACATCTCTTTTTCACCTATGATTTATAACCATCTTGCATACAGGATCTCCCTGCACACCTGATTTGGGGACATTTTCCCTCTCATGTTGGTATATACTAACAGAAGGAACACAATCTTTCTTGTCACAACTTAAAATCCCATCTCTACCAGTGCAAATAAATGTGATCACATAGTTTTCTCCTACCTACTGAAGTACTCCAGTCAGATTATTTCAACTTCTACATGCTGATTTCATTCCTTCTGAAGTCTTTGATATAAGCTCATGTCCTGGAATACAGCAGACAGAAAGCTACAGCTTGCATGCCCCAGTTAGTTATTCCTTTCCTTCCACCATCCCCTTCTCTCTCACTAAAGCAAATTTAAAGCCTGGTTTTCAATGGTGATTGTTTCATCAAACAGCAAAACAGAAGAAGTCCATCCCACTCTCCCACCTTACCACTCTACTCATACATCCATGTATTGAACTCCAAACACTGAGAAATCACAGTACCAGAAGAAAGGTAAATGTTGCTGTAAAAATAATGCAAAATACTTTCTAGGTGTCAGCTCTTTATGCAAAGGAAGAAATATTTTTGTTAGTTATCTCCTCTCTACAGGCACTTATATTTTCCTACATTATCTTTTTGTTAGCACTAAAATGTCTCAGGAAGAAAGTTGCTGCTTTACTTACTGCAGGTTTCCCAGAGCAAAAGCAGTTTCCTAATGATTCCAGGTATAATCACAGGGCCAGGCACTGACTCAAGTAAGGAGACCCTGGGTGACTTACCTGATTTAGGAAGCCAGTGTGATCAACATGAGGTTCAATATGCTTAGAAGGGCATGCAGACACAGCTGGGAAGGATGTGGCCACCAGGACAGGAACACCCCCGCAGTCAGACGTAAGTACATACAAGCACACAACCAGCCCATGAAGAGTCTACACTCAGTCTTACAAGGAAAAACTGACTGACACTAAAAATCAGTTTCATTTACTGTTGAAGTCAATGTCTGCCTGTCTGTGAGCAAACGGGATGGATGTTTACTTGCTAACTTCATCTTAAAGAATGAAGAGACATAATGATTTTCCATTTCAGTATTTGGTGCATCTTTTATAAGCCTATTGCCTGTTTTCCATTTCTGAGTAAAGCTTAGTAATTAGCATGTTACAAGCCCATAAGTAAACATTCATGATCATTCATACCTCTATCTTCCTGATGGCTGACACAGAACAAATTTCTGTAAGTACACATTAAAAAAACTTATAAATGGACCCTGGTATCCTGGCAGCCTCCAACTGTTCTTAACCTACCATGAAATTAAAAATGAAATTACAGTTTCTCTCTTCAGTACAGAAGATCCCTCAAAAACAAATCTTCTGTCAGAGACCCCAACTATATATGACATGTCCATATCTGAAGTAACCATACCCTTTTAGTCTCGCCTGAAGTGAAATGTGTTGAATGTATCAAGTACATATGTATATTTCCTTAGGATCAGGAAAATTCCCTCTGAAGTTCTCAGCATCCTTTAAAACACTTTCTATGTTTTACACACCTTCCCTTAGCTCAGCATGACCAGCTTGCAACTCCCACAATGCATGGTTGCAAGACAAGCAGAGCTGTCCTTGCTGCCTGCCAGGTGTCTGAAGTAAAAATTCTGTAAGACTCAGACAACAAATTTTCTGACATTGCTCTGTTGCCTGCACCAACTCCTAATACTTTGCTTTAGGGAAATATTCAGTTAAAAGTCTGGGGCTTTTTCCTCAGAATGCTATTTTTTAACACAGAATAAAATAAAACAAATGGCTGAAAACCTCATTAGTTGAAAATTAAATCTAACCAGAATATTTACAACATCTACCTAAGACCACAGCTAGCTATTCTGAGAGCCTGAGAAGGTTTCACTTCTTCACTGTCCACACTCTGTAATCAGCTGTTTACTAATCACACCTTAATTTAAACTGCTATACTCAGTTGAAATTAATTAAAGCTTCCTATAAGTGTATGAATTTAACTAGACTATCCCATGTTGTCATTAAAATATGAACATAACTATGCACATTACTACAGCTTTAGACTTTACTTCTGGTTTAGTTTCCTCAAGAAAGAAGTCAAGCTGAAGGTTACATTTCACCTTTCATCCCATATGGGGGAAAGAATTTTAAAATCAAACCTGGTAAATGGAGCTGTGAAACTGAAGAGTCTAACAAGAAAGTCTACTTGTTAATTGAGTTCTTACCTAGCAATGACTCATTTTGACCCAGAACTAGTTCACTTCCAAACTCCTAAACACTCTGTTCTTTGGCCTCAATAAAAGAAGAGAGGAAGGGGACCTCATATGACAATTTGGGATTGTAACCAATAACCTGTATATAGGTATTCTGCTAAGGGATTTGTTAAAAGGAATAAATAAGTAAAAGGAGGCCAAAAGTGCTCCTTCACACGGAGGAGCAGTTTTCCCACATCAGAACATTCTTATGGAACTAGAGATGCATTTGTTATTGTTCCTCTCTCTCTTTCCTATCTGTCCTGGCTTTAAACCTACTTTGCTATAGCATCATGTCAGTATCAAAGAAATATCATGGCAGTGCCACAGATCAAGTTTGTTTACATACAGAAAAAAGTATAAAAGTGATCAATAAAAAGCATTAAAGCAGGAAACCAAAACCATTTGACAGACCATGTAAAATGGGCCAGCTAAACCTGGAGGATGATACAAGTAATTTTTCATATCCTTGCCAGTCCCTTTGACTGAAAAGTAGGCAAATGTCAACAGCACAAAGGCTAAACCTTACCCACAGGTGCTTCACTGACTCATTTAGTAAAGGATATTAAGTGAACTAAACACAAGCATTTCATTCATGAAAGCAGCTTCTCAAAGCCAAAAGTTCTTAAGAAAACCAGCAGATGTGACTCTCCTACTTCCAGGAATATTGAGTGGGAAAGCATCCTAGCCACAGGAGTACTCAAACTCATCTGGAACAAATTAATTTTATAAAGAGTTTTGGTTTCGAATAAAAATAGTATAAGTCACCTCATGTTGAACTACCACAAAGTGGGGAATTTAAAATTGCGGACAACATTTTGCATGCACTGTTACACAAATTTTAAACCATCAGTTATTCACTAACATATGCTAGACATACCTTTGAAATAAGACTCTGAGAATATGAGCTCACCGGTGGTGGCAAGATGCAGATTCTTGCTTTATAAAAACTTAATGTTAGAAAAATCTTACCTTGCAATAGTGAATAGAAGTAAAACTTCTGCTAACAGACTTGCTCAAAAAAACCCACCTAATTATTCTCTCATTTCTAGTGCTGAAAATCATGCATTTTTCCCAGAATCTATCACTTTTGATGTCAGGAAAATACGACGCTAGGAAGAATCAAGACTTTTCCTTGTGAATATCTTCACAAGACTACAACATCGCCCATAATTAGTTCAAGGCTCATCTTGTCAAATGAAACATCTTTGTAATATGTACAAAGAAAAGAGACATACACATTTCTGAAGAATCCTAATACTATTACTAGGTGCATATTTTACTCTGAATCACTTGCAATAAATTTTGTTTATCCAAAGGCTCTTTTCTTATTCATCGACATGAAGGAAATTTGTTTGACTGAATGATACGGTATTTGGATTTGAATGTGTGAAAGAATTACGTAAATGATTGTATGCAGGCGAATTAGAGCTGAGTAACTTTGAGGCAATCATCTTTACAACTGCAGCTGTTGTGAAACCAATAAAAATTAAACAGCACGTTTTATATATTGCCACATCGTGAGAAGAATCCATAATAAATTCTGGAAAGTAAGTGTGGAAATCTGGCACTTTCTCAGGTGTCTGCACGCCTATGCAGGTAACTTAGACAATGTGTTTCGTGGCACTTATCATGCACTAAAGTCACAATGCACTGGATAAAATGTAAGTCAATGCATATGCAAACATTCATCAATAACTCTCAGAAATTGTATCCTACTACAGCAGATTTTGAAAAACAGTTTTGTGAGTAGCTAAGAAACTTAAAAATGTAGCTTTATACTGAACCAAAATAAGCCAAAAATTTCCAATTTTTCCCTTAAGGTAAATTAATTTGAATACTATTTGTCACCTCTCAAGTGCTGCATTTTCTTAAAAATCAGTTTTCTCTGATTTTTTTTAAATACTATAAATACTTAATGTTTAAGCTTTTAAACGCTGAAATGAGCTACACCACACTTGCAAAATGAGGGTTCGTCATACATGATTAGTCAGTATTACACAGGACTATCTTGGCAGATAAAAGAATATCATTTGAATCTTCAGACTACTAACGAAGGTGTTGGGTTCTCTTCCTTCAAAGCCTTGTCCCTGATGTTCCAATCCTGCAAGAATTGTGCACATAAACTCCTTCACTGCATTATTTTATATTGACAAAGCACAAGGAGGTCTACTTCATGCACACTGAATAACCTGTGTAGCAAACATATTTTGAGATAATATACAATTAATAATAGTCATGGAATTTGGCCTCTACAACATCATCTACAAAAAGAATCCTCTGTTTCCCTAGGACCACACAAAAGAAAACAAGTATAGCATCAATGTTTTTTCCCTGAGCGCTACTAACATTTCCTGGACAATGGTTCAGTTCAAGACTACCATATGCCTCTAATTATTTACTGATTAGAATCCTCGCATGAGCCATTATGTTTCTACATTCTAATTTTGTTTTAGAAGGTTATAGGTTCAGTTCAGATGTAAAAGGGCTTCTAAACAAATGCGTTTACTTCTTCTGGTGTCAGAAGAGTTAAAAAGAAGTGGAATCTTACACACTTGTCCTGCACAACATAGTGACATACAGATAATTTAACTGCAGTTCCATCCCTTTTCTAAAACATGCTAATTACTTCCAAACACTGCAAGCAGAGCTCCTAGCATCCTCTGAAAATTGAGAAGTGGGTCAAAACACCACCCAGAGAGACTGGCCTCAACAGACAGCAAAGTTCCCTTCGGTGAAATGGAGACAGCTACCACTATGTTACCAAATTCACCTGTAGTCATTGCAGGTAAGAAAAATGCTTCTTCATGCTACAGAAATGTTTGAGATGTCTCAAACTTAAATGGAAAATAAAATGCTGAAAGATCATTTGCCCATATCAGAGATATTGGGTTTTCTGTCCCCTTCAGAAGGGAGTCTCACCCATATTTTTTTCTTTATGGAAGCAGTTTTGATGCGGGGAGCAAAGCGACTTAACCACGGTGACATCCCCATGCAAGATGAATCATTGTCTTTGTAATTGTTTGCTTCCACTTGCAGAGTCTCACACCTATTGCGCAAGGGCACCTGGGAAGGTGGGGACAGAAGGCAAGGGCACCTGGAAAAGGTGAGACTTGAGCACATTCAGGTTCCTTAGCTGGTCTTGAACCTGATCTTCTCTGAATGGGTATTTAAGCGGGTATTTTCCCAGTCCCTGCCTTTGGACCCTGAATTGGGCAACATGACTGGAGCACTTGCTGGTGAAGACCAAAGAAAAAAAATGTTGATGAGTATCTCAGTCTTGTACATGTCAGTCGCAGACAGGTCCCCCATTTCCCACCGACCAGAGAGGGTATCGTTTCTTTCTCTTCCTTTTTTGTCCTAAGTACCTGAAGAAAACCTGTTCGTTATTTTTTATTTCCCTAGCCAAGTTCAGCCCCAGATGTGCCTTGGCTTTCTTGATTCCCTCCCTGGACCCTGACTTTTTCTCTTCAGTATTTCATTTTATTTTCAATCTGTTTTAACCTACAGCTGTGTCATCCTTTTTTTTTTGTTTCCCCAGGAAACATCTTCTATGTATCATACAGTCTCAAAACCCACACGCTTTTTGTTCTGTTTTATAGCAATCAGCTGTCTCAGGAAAGCCAGGCAGCAACTTTGCTTTTTTTTCTGATTTATTTCCTATTCAACATATCCCTTGGGATACAAATAGCAAAGCACCAACAACTTCAATAGCAGTTTACAGTAGACAAGGATCTGGTGTACAGATGGGGCTTTCATTCCAACCTCTCCAGTAATCTCTTCCCTTAGAAGGAAAAGGAAAATCTATTGCACTTTAGACTGCCCAGCACTGGCAATGACCAGCTATTGTAAGAGTGACTCTGCAGGTCACACTGCTGCAAGATACAAGAGAGATCCTTTGTTTTATTTCCAGTGAGAGAAAGATTTAGTAGGAAAGTTCATCCCTTCTGAATACAATAACTGAGAAATGTGTAACAGCCAAAAGAAGGATGAGCTAATAATGCCACCATAAGCAAGGCTAATGCTGGAACAGAGATCACGTGAGTAATGACTCCTGCAAATCTATCCCTGCTCCAATTACAAGGAGCTCTACACAGTGTGGACTACATCACACCAACTCATGGGGCAATCGCACTGCTTGGGGTGCTTTTAGGGATGCAGTGGCTTTAACTCTATTTTGTTGTACCTTTTATTGAAAAACTGATTTCAGGCATCAAATGCTGTAATGTTTTGCTAATCTCTCCTGCATTTGGGGGATGGGGATCCCACCGGTCAGAATATGAGATGGACACTGCTGAATGTTTGCCTGCTCCATCATTCAAACTAAACCTACTTGCAGAATACCTGAAAAAGTTTCTGGATCGTCCTGATCCTGTAGCACATTTACATAATGACAGTACACAGGTAGTGTACTTAATCCTGCACAGATAAAAAAAACCTCACTCCCTAGGAAGGTGAGAATTCTTCATAAAAACACATTTTAAAAAACTGATTTTTTAAACTTCTTACAAATATCTTGGGCTCAGTTTACAACCCTGCAGTGACATCTCATGGCTCCATGGTAGTTCCAGCAGCGAACACATGCTGTCAAAGAACACAGACAAAAATGAGGAACACAAACATCTACACGTAGAAAACTGGGTAGCTGGCATTGCTACAAGATGATCTAACCCCATTAGTTGGTAACACCAGACTCATTTACCCTCCCAAATAAAGCTAACACTAAATTCTGCCTGTTACAGGGTACTTATGTCTCTTTGTACACAGGCTTGCATCCCATGTCAAAGATGCCAGTTTTAAATAAAAGGATGGAATGGATATGGAGAATAAAATTACAAGAAACTAGGCAGAGGTTAGTGAAGTTCAGGAGCAGGGTCAGAGGAGCAGCAGTAGCTGCCGGAAAAATTGATTCCTACCCTTCCTAACACAGACAAGCTACCATGCCAACAGGTCGATGCCTTAGGTAGCCACCTGTTTCAAGCAAAAAAAAAAAATAATTACAGTCTCTTAGTTTAAGAAGCCTGGAGCCATCACATGAATATCATTACAGTGAGCTTTATACCTGCATTGCAGAAGACAGCAAGAGGTGAATTAATACCATGTATTAATAAAGTTGAAATTTTCTTACGAAGAGAAACTATTAAAATGCTCAGCCAAAACTGAGGATTAAACCCATTCCAGTCTAACCAATCACTGCATCTGTACAGCTTTTCAAAATTTAATGCAAGATCAGTCTTTATTCCTTAATAAACTCAAAGCATGATATAATTTTCCAGGTCAAAAGAAAACTACTATATAATTTATTTTCTTATGATGAATAGCAAAGCTAGGTCTCTTGGGAACCTGTTTTGGTTTTATTTTTGCATTGCTGGGAACATTAAGGTACTTCATAGATGGAAGCAAACTGGGGAGATGTCAGGAAAGCAATAGGCAGGCTTACCTCATTGTAGCTGAGGGTAGTTTTTGAGCACAATACAGTATTTTTGCTATTATTTTTAAAGGGATCAAACTCAGGCTTATGGTGAAAACTCTGCTGTCAGAGCATGCCACCCTTCATCATTAATTTCTTATTCCAGTGGCTTAAATCTCCATCATGTCTTCAGGGTCTTGATCTGAATGTGTCTGCACTGTCTAGAAGAACATACAGTGAGCTCTAAATAGACTCTACTCCCAAATGATTAATTTTGTGTCCTACTACAGATATTGAAAAGTCTGAGTATTTCAAAACAGGAAATGCAAAAAGTAAAACCTCTAAAGCTTTAAAACTGAAAAAATATAAACTTTACATATTTTTCATACATCTGCATGATCTCTACACTCCTGGCTTTTGACACAAGACATGACTGAAGTCAAACTTTGCTTGACAATTTTGGTATTTAGCAACAATTACTGGGATTTCAACCAGAGGACACATAAAGAAAATCCTCAAATACACACCCACCTTCTACGGAAATATGTTTTCCTCCTTTGGCAATCACCAGTTTTCATACAAAAGAAAGGAAATTAGAACATCTGGCAGAGTGAACTTTGCTATGTTCCTAAGAATGGAGGGGTTATTGAGCTCTATTATAAACTGGAATACTTCCCACTTGACTGGTACATAAAGATGACATCAGGTTAATAAAACAAGCACAGTTGCAGAACTTTACCATTTTTCTTGATTTCCCTTTATTGCTTCATAACATATATCACTCTCACCTAAACATTACTTTTCTTTTACTTCTGTTCTTGTGCCATACTGTTGGGATTTTGAAGATTTTGATCTATTGAAGAGCCTAACTTCATAGCAGGGTGTCACATGGGACACACAAAGAAGCAGCAATGTTTGCATTTGACTGGACAACACAGATCCTTAAAGCCCATGTATTCCTTTTCTTGCACTTTTTTCCCTCATATGATCAAATTCCCATGTCCCCATTGAAGTACAGCAACAGTGATTTCAGAGACCAGCAATAACTCTGCAGAATCATCAAAGCACAAAGCAGGGTAAAAAGGATAAACGAAAGGTATGGAAAGACATCTAAGCATAAAGTGACTATTCAGACTAGTGGGAAAAAAGAGATGACTAATTAAAGATATGAAGAGTGTTTATAAAGCCAGAACAAGCTGGAGACAATGGCTCTTCAACAAAAGGATGGGATATCAACTGAAGCTAGATGCTGGCAGATTCACAGCAAGCAAAATGGAGGCTCAAGTATTGGGTGCTTAAGTTGTGGAAAGCTTTGCAGCAGGTTGTTGGGATTGCTAAGACTTGAGATAAGCACAAAGAGCCAATGAATTGATAGTAAATAAATCAGAGGGCACTAAAAATCCACCTTTTGGCCCCAGAAGTCCCTGATTCTAGAGCATTACTACATTTCTGCTGCGACCTTTTACTCTTCTTTCACACAGACTTCCAGGGAGGGTGGAAAAATTATTTGAAAAAATTTTGATAAACCAAGGATCTGAAAAATTTATCATCATATAGAACACAAGGATTCCTCTTAGGACTCAAGTTAAAGATCATTGCAGAGAGCCTGAAGCTAAGGTCTAATGACAGGATCCACTTTTAAAAAAGCATATGCACATGTCACTTGTAAAACACAGCAGAAAGACAATTTCCTGCAAGAAACACTGGGGATTTTTGCCCAAAACAGTTATAACTTCCAGGCTGCTCTAGTTCCAGTTCTAAACTGCTTCTTTGTTTCTAGGCAGCAAAACAATCAAAGAAATGTTCATCTACCAGTACTGTTGGAGGTCCAAGTTCTGTTTTCCAGACCATGTTCACTGCCAACTTCCTTGTCTGCAGTACTTTAAAAATAAACAAAGCACAGGAATTGTCTTAGTTCTGGGGGACATTTTCGTATCATCATTCTGTTCACTCGTCTGAGGCAGACATAATTTCTTTGAAAATCAAATACCTTATTGCCTTTAAAACATTCAGTGTATAAGTAAAAACATAATGAAAATGAGACAGTCACATGCAAAGCCACGCCCATGTGGAAAGGTTATAGGATATGACAGCCAGATCAGAAGTGACATTTCCAGGTCATGGTTTTCTGTCCTTAATTCCTTCTGATTGTACTCGGCCATTTTATTTTAGTAGCTCAGAGTAGACATGCTGTAACAATGCAGATTATAAAACCTACTACACACTAGAGTTTATTCAGTGTTATTTTATCACACAGTTAAATACTGTATAATGGTCCCACAGGACTAAAGGGAGACTCTGGTTACTCGCAGAAGGAAAAAGTAATAGTTGTTTTTTTGTGTGAAAAACTGACTAGGTTTTTTTTTGCGTGCTTTTTTTTATTAATAGCTGGAGAGTTATGGTTAAGGGATTCAAATGTAGTGTACCTATAATTTCTCTTGTTCCAGATGTACAAACACTTTATGCCCATGAACCACTTCATCCTAGTGAAATTTTCAAAGGTAAAGTAACAGTCTAGGATATGCAATAACTACATGAGGTCCACCGTTACCTACACAATGGTGTCCTCAGGACTTAAATGTCATTATTTTTTTCTGCTGCATTCCTATGCAATATAAATGGCATTATTTTAGCACTCATCGGGGAATCTGCCTGCTGCCTGCCTACTTACAGCTTACAATAATGTGTCTGGCCTCCTTCAAAAATAGAGACTAAAACAAATCACGTAATTTGATGATTGATGAAATCATGACATCTGACTTAAAAACGATGAGACTAAAACAAATCACGTAATTTGATGATTGATGAAATCATGACATCTGACTTAAAAACGATGAGACTAAAACAAATCACGTAATTTGATGATTGATGAAATCATGACATCTGACAGAAAAATCTGAGCACAAGTGGATTTATGCACAAAGGGAAAGACTGGGGAAAGCTGAAGATGTACACTTGGTATCTACTCCAAATGCTATCAGATTAGTTCTCTGGGTCAATTAATGACATAAAAATGCACAAAGCAGTTTTACCTTCTCACTGATCTCACTATTTAGAATTGCTTTCACACAGTACTTGGCACAGTGCAGCTGATATACATCAAGTTCAGAACCTTTTGCTGGTGAAATGGCAAAAATACGCTCCTATACGAACCTCCTTCCAACAGGAGAAGGTAACACTCTTAATACCCAAACCTTCATGAGAACAGCAGCCACAGGAACACACCATCTGCACATGAAGGACAACCCGCAGGAGCTGTCAGTGGTTTCTGACCTATGTCCTCTTGATCACCATCAAGGATCTCCTACAAGGATCTTCCCTGCCAGGTTCAGCAATATCAGCTGAGGCAGCAGGGATTGTTTCCTTCTGCAGCTGTGGCTTTAGTTTAGCTCATAAACTGCACTCCAGGGCACACCCTCTGCAAATAGCAGAGAGTAACCCTAGAAAGGGAACTTGAAATCCATGTATCCTCTATATGGGTCTTGTTACCCTCCAACAAGTTTTCAGTTGCGCCTTACATATGTAATATCAAGCAGTAACTAACCCAGTCCAACTGACTGCCTTAGTTTTACCGAGTTGCCTGTTAACAAATGGGGGGAGGAAAAATCCTTATTTGTAATGATCTCTTATTTCTCTTCAAGCTGATCCCTTTATGAGTACACTAGGTATAAAGAACAGGGTTTTGGTAGTGGTGGTGGGGTTGCAGCAGTGGCCTCAGTAAAAAGAGGTGTGGGGCTGCCCTGTGTCAAATACAGCTGACCCAGCAACGGACCCACTGCAGCCTAAAGCTGAGCCAGCCAAAGTTTGTCACACCTCTCCGAAAATAATTTTAAGAAAGGGCAGAAAAAGCTAAGACTGAGAGGACCAGTGTATGGTACCAAAAGAGCAACAAGGTCACAGTAGCAGGCACTCCATGCTGAAGCAGGTACAACCCAAAGGGACTACAATCAGTGGAGAACCCACACCTGAGCAAAGCACACAAGTAAACACAGCAGAAGAATAGAGAAACAAGGAGCAGCAAAGAGAAACTGATACATACTGACCCCTAACTCCTGCATCATACATCTCTCCTAAAGTACTACGTGTAACTTGCACCAGTAACAAGAGGGGAGGAGAGGTGTCTGAAGTGAAGCCTGGAAAAGGGGTAAGAGAAGTGTTTTCACAAAGTGTTTAAATGCTTGTTATCTTTGTTTCCCAATGCCCAAATCACTAACTAAATGATTATGCCAGTGGGCAATAAATTAATTTAAATTCCCCATCTGGAGTCTGTTTTGTCAACAGTAACTGGTGAATGATTTCCTTGTCTTTATTTTGACCCATGAGTTTTCTCACTCCTGTTCTTCTCTTTTCTCTGTTTCTCCCCCGGACTTGTCCTGATGTGGAGGTAAAAGTGTAAGATCTTGGCTACCAGCTGAAGCCAACCCATCACAACAAGGAATGTGTCTAGAGTTTTAAAATTTTAATTACCTGGGAGTACAAATTTGACAGTATAACAGGCTGTTTCAGTAAAGGACTTGCTTGCTTGAATTCAATTTTCTTGCAAATAACATTATTCATGCTAATTAAAATGCCTTCAACAGAAATGAGAAAATAAATAGCACCAAAAGAACACTTTCAAAAAAGGCCCCTCTCACCCAATGCATGGAGTGTGAATTTTATTTTTTCTTCAAAAAGGAAATAAAAAATCAGCCAATACCAACCCTTTAGGAGTTGCTTCTAGTAAAAATTTGATATCCTATAGAGAATATGGCTTTCTTTACAGAAATGTTTTTCAACAGATGACAGAGACGCATTTGAGCATCTATTTTATAACTTTTCTGTCCTTGAAATTGAGAAAATGAACTAGGGCTATGCTNTCTCTGAGCTGACCCACCAGCGCAGGGGATCTCCTGGACCAGGGTTTTCTGGCATCCCAGCTTCTACCGCTACCAGCTCACCCACCCCAACACTATGCTAAATATTTCGATATATTGTTATCAAGATATATTTCTCTCTTTTCTTCCCTCTTTCTACAGTAAGGATCACAGTCCCTGTCACCATGACTGGTTGTTTCTAAACAGATGCCACAAATTACAGCCTAGAAAGCTGAGAACCAGTGTTTTAAAAGCGTGAGGAGAAACACTTTGCTTTCAGCAAAGTGTATTACTTTTTGCAAGAAACTAAGAATTTTAGAGGACTGCAATAATCTCTGCTGAAACTGTGTTACTAAAAAAAAAAAAATCTACAGAATCTATAGCAACAGGATTTTATATTTCATACCACTATTTCTCTAGTGTTTGGGGGTAGGGGGACCCAAAATTTCTGGCCAGTCTAAATACTGGATGTTTACCTGCAAAAACCAAATCTAAATCTCTGTGATAGAGCCAAGAAAACTTCAAAACCAAAATTACCTCAAGCAACTTCAACCACACTTACAGCTAAAACAGAGCCAAACTAAAAATGTATTTTTCCTATTTCTGTTCCTTTAACCATGCAAAAACTTCTAGCTTCAATCTAACCGTAGATGGACACCTAGTGGTACAATATAATTGATTCCCTTTTTCAAATAGTTTCATAAATCCAAAGCCCTATGAATAGAAGGGACTTCTAGCATACAAAAAATTTTAAAACCATACACAAACTTACAGGCTTTATTTTCACTTGTGCTTTCCCTGCCTTCTTATTTTCACAAGAGTACCATGTAGCAGTCAGAGTTCTGGGTTCATATTCAGAAGTCTTCAATCAAAGAAAATTAAATTTTGTAGCAAAAAGAGTTTAATATAATCAAGAGGTAGGGGTTCAGCCCTGAAAATACAATACTTAGCCTATGTAACAGTAAATTTGTGGTACTTTGCACAAAAACAAGCCAAGATCGGTTAGTCAGTTTAAGAAAACATTTTATGCACTAGAGAATATAAACAGGTTTGCCCTGGAACAGCCAAGCAAACCAGGCCCATAAATATAGATATAAGGAGTTGTTCCTACACAGCTGAAAATATAGGCAACGTTTGCATAAATTATTGCAGAATCCATTTAACACTTGTGTATACAGGTTCAACAAGTTATTGATGAAACAGATACTGGTATTGAATAATGTTCTGAACAAACAGCAGCCACTCCTTAGTGAGCTACTTTACCTTCCTTAGCTTCTTGTCACTTCACTCCATGCCTCTAAGTCCTAGATCTCCCCAAGTCTTTAAAATATTAACCATCACATGTCTAAAAGAAATTAACCTGATAGTTACTGAACTGAATCAAACTAGAAAACACAAACCTACAATCTGTTAATGTAGAAGGAGGAGATTATTCAACATACTTCAATGACTAAAATAAAACAAATTACATGAAGGGGGAAGAGGCCAATACAGTGATTAGTTTTATTTATTTTACAGTAGTGACAACTATCATATTCTTACTATACTTGGAACTAAAAATAGGAAGAGATTACCTATAGTCTGACTAGACATGAAACAGCAGTCTGTGGAAGCAATGAGAGAACACCATCCTGGCTAAGCAATAGTGTCAAAATATGAACAGCATCTCATGTAGAAGGTCTGGAAAGCAACTTGTAAAAGGAGAGCACTAGGGAAAGGATAGTCTCTTATGTCACTCATCAGAGAGTAGAAATCTGGAAGACAGTTCAATACAGGGGTACTTAGAGTTTCCCACGCAGTGCTCTTCTTTAACAAGCAAAGGAAAAAGTAACCATTGGTAAAATATGCTGGTTCTTAAAATGGTGTAGGGGGAGGTCCCCATGAAACCTGAACACAGCATATCCAACTTCTGTTTCTGAACAAAGTGGTGACCTACTACAAAAACTCAGAAAAAACCTAAAAATGGCAAGAAATAATAAGGAGAAGAGTCAATGCTGTGTTAGAGCATGAAATTTGGGAGAAAATAATCCCCCTTGCATTTCAGCTAGTCCTCAGCGATCAGAGGGGCTGGGTGCAGCTAGGCTGAATTTCTGATTGTAACCAATTTGGCCCTATAAGCCTACTCATGTTCAATAAGAACTTTCACAACCATAGATTGTGAAAGTGAAACCATAGACTATTTATTGAAGCAACAGAAAAAAGGATTTGGAATAGCCATCGATAAATGCACTTACTGTATTAGCGACAAATATATCAAGGCTAGCTAGTGATTAATTAAGCTAAATTAACAATTCAAGCTAAAGTAACAAATTAATCTTTTCATTAAGATTAACTTCACTGTTAATTAGCTTGGTTTCACCAGGATATGCTCTGACACAGTCAGAATTACAAATCTTACCAAAAAACACCTACTTGTTTTGGGGAGGAGAGAGGAGCAAGCCCATCAACTTGTCTGTGAACTAGGGTCATATTGTCATCCTCTGCATGGAGGATTCCAAATGTCAATGTTATATTTTTGGGTAAATGGGGGTGTGACTGTAGTCAAATATAGCTGGTGAAATGTTGTTGCTGTCATAGGTGGGAGGGCAGTCTCTTTCTCATTTTCATATTAATGGGTGTATTTTTTCACACGTAAAGGGAGGATAATGAGGGGTTTTGTTGGCCAAGCTGGGACTTACAGATGAATCAAAGGCAGAATAGAACCTTTACACTTTGGTATTGCTTCCTTCCCCAAAAAGTCAAAGCAGCAGGAAAGGTCTGACCTCTGCCTGATAGTCTACTTCCATCAGCATGTTAAAACCATGCATCACTGTTTCCTCAAAGGACCAGATTCATACTTCTATCAAGGCCTGTTACACCTGGGTAAGGGGGATTCACACCCCAGGGTCAACACCCCCGTACAGAGGCTTCAGTGCTTTTTTTGTGCTTCATTGAGACAACATTGGGCTGGGAGGCCTATACTTCACCCCACACATTGAGTTGTTAAGCCTTGCTCTAGCCAGGTGCAAGAGAAGCAAGTATCTCAGCTCATGTTGGCTCAAACCAGCCTCAACAATTCTCCACAGCAAGCCTGGCAATTTTCCATAGCCAGTGATACAAATACTCTGGTTTGTGAAAGCCTACTACAGAAAGTTGTGCAAAGATCACTCCTGTGTATCTAGTGAACAGCCTGTGAAATTAAATGTTGTTAAATCACACGGGAAAAACCACGACATTAGGTACAGAATGGCAGATGCTAAACCATCTATCCTTTCTCAGAAAAGCTGAGTCATTCTGGAGACTACGCAGAACTTCAGTCAATGCTAAGCAGTGGTTAAAAATGCAAATAGAGTGTTAGGAATCATTATGAAACAGAAGAAAACAATGCATGGGGATACAAAATTAATAAGACAACTTTAACACTGCACACCATTCCGGTCACTCCATGTCAAAGGAAACATTGTGAGATTGAAAAGAGAATAAATGTATGACAAAAGAAAAATTGGTAGAAAGAGACAGTAAAGAACACAAATTCATGGGCAAAATAAAAGATGTGAGTGATAGGATCACAGTTTTTTATAAGCAGACGAGAAAGGGTGAAAAAACGCACCGAGAAACAGCGTGGAGGTTGGCTTATTGTTTTGGGTTTCTTTTTTTTAATGGAATGTTATACAACAAATTTCAGCATTCCCACAAAATATTTTGAATGCCAAGATCAAAATGTGCTGAAGCAACAATTAGACTAATTGACTGAAAATAAGCCCAGCAAGTAGTATCAGAGGCAATAATGTGAGCTCAACCCACGGGCTACAGGAAGCTGAGACAAAACACTACTTTGACTTTATCCTATTCTTGTACTCTTTCAACATGCATCAACTGCACTCCAGTCAGGGGAATAAAGGACTAGAGTAACTCCTCTTCTGACTCTGTAATGCCTCAACAGAGTGAAAGTAACTATGGAGAAATTCACAGACCAGATCGTATCAAAGGTTTGGATCTTCGGGGTTTTTAATTCCTGAGGGGGAGAAAAAGGCATTAAAAGCATTATAAAGCATTAAAAAGCTTTGCCTGTAGTCAAATGAAATTAGGTGTGGCAATAAGCAAAATTTAGGTAAGAAGCATGACCAACATGCAAACTCCTCTTCCTACAACATATATTTGAAAAAAAAATTAGAAGAAGAGGCAGAGAAGCCAGAATCAAAATCAGGAGGCAGGAAGAGGAGCTGGGAGACAGCAAATTACAGCATTGTGTGCGACAAAAGGAAAAGAGGGATGAAAGCATCTTCAGAGCAAGGACAAATGAGAATGAACTGATTCTGTCTTGTTAGCAATGAAAAATTATGACACAGAAACAGAGACCTGAATTTCTTCATCTGATACTCCCTCTGCAAAAAGGCGTGAGCTGGAGGGAATAATATTAAGATAACATACAGGAGCTATGATCTTCTCAAAGAATATTGACTGCAAAAGGCAGGCAGGAAGGAAAGAAAGCAGGCATTAGATGAGATTAGTAAGGAAGGCACATAAGGTAAGTAAAAGGTGGGAAATAAGGGATACTCAGAGCAAGTATCACCAAAGGCAAGAAAAACTGAGGCAGAAGAGGACCTGGATGTGGAATTGGGATTTGTGACAGTGGAAAAAGGGATATAACAATCTCAGTTAGTGGAAGTGATTTTCTGCACAGTATCTTGGGAGGCAAGAGTTAACCATACAAAAATTTAAATGTCTGGGATACATCAACATCAATCGAAAGAAATTATTCTTCCTCATCTAGGAAGAAAATGTGCCAATTTTAACATCTGGCTCCAAAAGTAAAACACCACTACAAGCAAAAGGCAAAAACTGGTATGTGTGAAGTCTTAGCTGCAGTCACGACCCCACTACCTTACGGTACTTTTTGTACATTTAAACGCCTTTTGTAGAATTTTACAGATTAGTAAGAAATAGAAACACACAAGTCATTTATTATCTGAAGAGGGCCAATCACAGTGACCATCAAATAGTGAAAAAATAATTCTTCTAAGCGACATTTTTGAATCCCATTTAGCTAGAAGAGATCTTAGCTCATGTTACAGAGTAAGTAGTTTTGGCATGTAGATTTAAGTAAGGAACAGCATTATCTGTAGTTCTGCCCAGTTTAGCCTCCTTTTCATCATGCATGTCACTCTGAATACTTCAGACTTGCATTTGATCCATAAATGGTTCAGTCTGAAGCCATGATACACTAATTAATTTTAGGCTACACATGTTACGCCACTGTGCTTCAACATCAAATTGAAGCAGACCTTGACTGAAATTCCTTCTTCACTTTCATGGTATCATTAGGGAAATACGGAACAAATACAGCTTTATTCAGAAAAACCTCTTAGTGTAATGTGGATCTTTCCCATGCTCAGACAAAACCCATAAAATACACTTTGAAAGAAAAAGAAAACTCAAAACAATTAACCTTATAAGGAGCATAGCCAAAAAGCAGAGCTATGAAGAACACAAGAACTTCGCCCTACATAGCAGATCCAAAAACCCAAGTTCCTTTTTGCAGTAAACATTACTGTATTTTATATAAATGCAGTCAGTAAAGCACAAAAGGGATAAGGAAGAGAAGAAGATGGAATGGGAACACTTAACTCTGTACTTAAGAAAATTATAGGGAAAATAACAGATTTTAGTATTTCAGTGCCTAGTACTCCTGCATTTAGCTGCACCTCTTACTAAATCTACAATCAGAAAACAGGCAGAAAAGACACACTCATAAAGGACAGCTGCAGAATAACTTGCCAGACAGTATTTTTATATCTCATTAAAACAATGCCTTGCAATAAGCTGTATTTTCAGGCAGAAATAAAAGCCTGTAGAATCATAGAATTGTCCAGGTGAGAAGGAACCTTATCCAACCTTCTGGGGGAAAAAGAGCATAGATGAGACTGGCACCCTGTCTATACCCTCTCAAAAACCTCCAGCAATGTCCCGAGAGAGGCTGTTCCAACGAGCAGTCGACGCTTCTATAAAAACTTTCTTTCTTACGTCAAGGTGAAACCTCTCCCAGTGCAACTTGCTCCCATCGCCCCTTGCCACGTGGCTCTTTGTGGAGGAGCCCCACTCCTCAAGAATCCCACCCCTCAGACTTCCCCTAACTTCCTCTTATGGTAAAAACAAAAAGAAAATCCCGAACATCCTAGCTAAGCAATCTAGGTTACAAAACTGCTAGCCCGATTATTTTGTTTTAACAAGGATCAGTGCAATACACCTGGGTTTTTTGTTTGCTTTCCATTTTTCACCTAGATGACAAACAGGTGCACACTGAAAACGTTCTCCTTAAGGGTCGAAAACCCAGCCTCAAGGGGATTGACCACGACCACCTCTATCAAAAAGCAAGAAATTAAAAGAACCCAACCCACTCTATTTTAAAACACTGCAGAGGCACCCCTGGGCTGCACCTGCTCCCTTCACCCGTGACTTACAACCATGGGAGAGAAGGGATGGAAGAGAATCCAGGGAAGTGATTCTTCACCTGTACTCGGCCCTGGTGAGGCTGCTCCTTGAGTGCTGTGTCCAGTTCTGGGCCCCTCCGTTCAGGAAGGACACTGAGGTGCTGGAGTGAATCCAGACAGACAAGGGCGATGGAGCTGGTGAAGGGTCTTGAACACAAGTCCTGTCAGGAGCAGCTGAGGGAGCTGTGGGTGTTTAGCCTGGAAAATGGAGGCTCAGGGGAGAACTTACTGCTCTCTACAACTCCCTGAAAGAAAGGTGTAGCCAGGGTGGGTCTGTCACTGACAGGACAAGAGAACGTAGTCTTAACCTGTACCAGGAGAGGCTCAGGTTGGACATTAGGAAGAATTTCTTCACCGAAGGAATGACTTGACATTGGAATGGGCTGCCCAGGGAGGTGGTGGAGTCACCGTCCCTGGAGGTGTTTAAGGAAAGACCTGGGTGTGGCACTGTCACAGTGTGGTTGACACAGTGGTGTTCGGTCATGGGTTGCACTCGATGAT
>VZRR01007155.1:925245-1010966 GCA_013398015.1 Oreocharis arfaki
GCGGGGGCGTGGCCAGACATGGGGGCGCGGCCGACGGGCGCGGCGGGGTCAGGGAGGCGGGGGAAGCGGCCGGGCGGGCGCGGGCACAGGGACAGGGTGGGTTTCGACGGGAGTTGTCGCCGCTGCCGTCGGCAGCGGGAGGGTGCCAGTCATGGACGCCACCACGCTGGAGCTGGACGCGGTGAAGTTCGCGCAGCTGGCGGTGCAGCGGGACCAGAGCGGGCGCTACCAGGAAGCGGTCTTCTACTACAAGGTACGGCGGGGGCGGGGCNCGGCGGGGACGCGCCGGTTCCCTCGGGGCGCCAGTGTCCCCTTCCCGTCGCCGCGGGCCGCATGATGCTCTTGAGCTGCCGGAGGGTTTGCGCTTCCCCCTTCGTCCCTGGAGGGCCAGAGAGGGGTGTTCAGCACCTCCGCGGCCCGGCACGGCCCTGCCGGCGGAGAGAAACATGCTGGGTCAGTGCGGCCCCCGCCCTCCCCCGGCGGGTGTGCCTCGGAGACGAGCTGCTCGGCCCGGGGAAGGCGAGGCGGTGCCCGCCGAGACGAGAGCGGAAGGCCGTGCGTGCGCGTCGAAAGTTTGTCAGTGTCCGGAGGAGCCCCGTCCTTCAGGGCGGGTTGCGAAACGCCTTTTCCCTGCGTCCTGGTTTTAGGTGGGAACGAGCGCTGCCCATGCGCTGATGTTTACCAACAGGCTTAGGGGTAGCACTGCAGGTACTCAGCTTGAGAAACGGGAACGGGTCCTTCTTCCAGCTGCTGGAGACACAGCCCCTTCCGTGCTTCTGGGAAGACTCATCGTAACCTAAAAACGTCTCTGCCCCGCTGGTTCTCCACTTTCATTCCTGGCCTCTCACCAAGCCCTGCCAGGCCAGAAAGACTGATCAGTTTTATGCCGGCAGTGTAAACGCTGGGCATTTTGGAGAACCACAAGTGGGCATGGTGCCTCTCCTGGGTGTGCAGCCGAGAGCAACTCTGTTGTACAGTCATCAAGTAAATAGAGAAGTCTGTGGTGAAATACAGTATGCTCAGCAGTAAGGCAGCTTCAGAGCACAAGCTATCAGTGATGGGTTTTTAACCTCGTGTGAATATTCTTTCCAGTAGGGAGTAGATTTTATTGTTTCGGTACAGTTTCAGATTGGCATAGCTAAGGGTATAATGAGGTTGATTCAGTGTCTTGCTTGATATCTGTAGGTTTACTACTGGTATTTAGTAGGTTTTGTGCAACCATTAGGCGTTTTTCACCTATGTAAATTTTCTCATTTTGTTGTTTCATGTGCCTTAAAGTTATATTAAAGTTCCGTATCCCATTAACTTCTCACCTGCAAGAAAGGATCTCTTTGAACCCTCTGTTTATCCTTATCACAATAATCATTCCACAAATTCCATTATCCTGACAAAGTCATTCTCTTCCATTAACTTGTTAAGGGAGCTGTAGTTGGCCTTTTATTTCATGAGTACAAAGTATCTGTGAAAAGTTTAAAAAGCATAGTGTTAATATCATGGTGGCCTATGCATGTAAGTGTGAAAGAATAGGAAGAAGAGTCTAGAAGAGTATTTTTTTTAACCCAGTTTTTAATTTTGTGTGGGCTAAATTTATATATGTAAACCATTTATATGCAAAAGTTATAGTTACCCATAATGTCACCGATAAGCTCTGTGTTCATCAGCAGCAGGGTGTGTGCTTGGTCTGATAACCACGAGCAGTTCTGCTTTAGTACTGTGTGTTTATCTGAAAGAAATTATTCAGTGCTATTCAGAATGAAGACATCTTTTTGTGCAAATAGTCACTCTTGTATGCTTTTGAAGAAAATATGGAAAACCTTTTTCACATACTGTATACAGGTGATATTCTTGCTAAGTGGAAAAATGCGCCCCTGATAGTCTTGGTGCGCTTGAAGCTGTGCAAGACAAGAGTGTAACCTAGATATGTTTGGCTTTCTGGATGTTGCCTGAAGAATCACTGCCATGTTAGATTAACAAAATAGTTACAAAATGTCATTTATTATTTCAGGGATACTTTATGCTTTTTGGTTTTTTTAGCACAGTGCAAGTAGGCTCTGGTGTGTCACCAGCTTTCTTACCAACTGCTCTAAGCAGTTCAGAGCACAAATAAGCATGTGGGAAAGCTTGGGTACTGAACTGGCTTCTGCAGGAACTTGACCTTAAGGATGAGATATGGAAAATGCTACAGTTGTTGCCATAGACAACTCCAAAACAGACCTGTGTGAATGGAATTCCTATGGCTAGCAAGTGCTCTTTGCTTCCTGCTACCGTGTAGCTTTGATAGATGCCTAGATGAGTGGTGCATGTGAACCAGCTTAGGGCAGCTTGCTAATTAATGGTGCTCTGCAGAAATGTCAGGATCATATTTGGACACCGATGACTTCAGCAAAACTGCTGAAGGCTGTTGCTAAGTTTGGCTGTTCACCAGCTGTTAGCAGCTTGCAGACTGGTGATCAGTGGTTAGTAGTGTGATTGTGGCACGCTACTCATGACAAGAAACAGTAGTGACATTGAAGAGATCATAAATGCAAAGTCTGAATTGCACATCCATCTGGTCACTGGAAACAGCTGGCATGCCAGCTTCACAGGCACTCTGTCAAGTGCTTTCAGTCCTTTGCAGGTTTGGTTTATAAAAGACTGTTTCCCTTATGTTTGCATCTTAAAATCAGGCAAAACAATTGTGCTTGAAATCACAAAACCAGCATCAATTATACACTGGTTTTGTAGCATTGGTTTGGAAATCCACATTTGTTCTTTGCATCATATCTAGACCACATACCTTTGTGATACAGCACGTGTTTTGTCAGTCTGTACTTGCAGTGTCATGCACAAATGTATCCATCCCTTAAGCACGTAGCTGTAGTGCACTTTTTTCCCCTGCAAAAAAAAATTGTGTGTGCTAGGTAGTTAATTGCTACATATAAATGGTACTTCTGCTTACCTTTCAGTGGCTGTGGATGTTTTATGTGATGTAATATGGAGATGGATGCTGTCAGGGAGCATGCAGTACTTGGTTCTGTGATGTTTCTCAGTGAAAATATAACCTGATAACAAATACAGGCTGTATCAGGATCAGTTTTGAGCTTTGGCAAACTAAACAGATTGATATGGGAGCAAATTGCTAAACTTGACAGAAATAATGGCCATAAAACGCACAAGGGACCTCTGGCCACGGATCTGTGTTTGCCCTATGCAGGGCAGCCTCTCTGAGCACCCTCTCTGTGAAGCAGCTCTCTAGTCACTCTTCTGCTCTCTGCATTCCCAGCCTGCCTGCTACACGACCACCTCCTCTCCTCTTCTACTGCTGGGAAGGCAAGCACTACCACAGAAGTGGGGGTTTTCCCATGTCAATAACGAGGACAAAACAAGGTCTCTGTTCTCATTTTTGTGGGATGATAAATGTTGTTTCTCCATATGGTTCTGAGACTGTTGCTCTGGCTATTTGTTGCAGCTCTGGCTATTTGTTGCAACCCTGCCAAACCTTACATGTTTTTCATAAATCAGTGAAGGGATATACAGCTTATGCAACTGAAGGCGTTTTTTCTTAATAGATTTGTACAGTATGGAAAAAGCCTTAATGTGGGTAACGTACTGTGCTTCTGAGCCAGAGGCCTACACGCCCTCCTGAAAGGAGACTTGCATCCAGTATTTTGTGTACATGCAGACATTTTAAAAAAACAAGTTTGGAAAGGTAGGAAACACACACACATTTGTAGACTTTCCAGATTTGATAGTTTTATCTGAGTAATAATAACTAAAAAAATACTTTCTAAACAAAAATTCTTGGTGTTTGATTTTGAAAAGCTTTTATATTTGTTCACTTTCATTATTACCAGATTAAATGCAAATGACTGGAATAGCTATGTTTGTTCCCTAACCTTAAATCCTCAGCTTTAAAACCATTAAAAACTAATTTCAGTGCATGCTTGAAAAGTTTTATTTAAAATCTCCTAATTTCATAAATTACTACATGAACAGGCCTAAGATCTGGTTTTACAGAACTTCCGAATGTTTTTCTAGTCTTATAGGTTGTCCCAGATGTGAGAAATTAAACATGATCTAGCTTATAACTTGGAACTTTTTCTATTGAGCAGAATTTCCCTGCAGCCACTGAGTCTTTTTGCAGAGGTAAGGGCTTACTTTCATGCAACTCATGACGGCTGTAGGCCCTCTGTTTATGGTAAGTAATTTTCTAGGCAGCAAACATTAACTTTGTCTCAATTCTTCTCCCTGCAGGAAGCTGCACAAGCCTTGATTTATGCTGGGATGGCTGGGTCCAACTTGGAAAATATTCAAGAAAAAATAAATGAATACTTGGAGAGAGTTCAAGCTCTCCATTCAGCAGGTGGGTAAGGAGCTTTCTAATTAAACCTCTGCTTAAATTAATTGAGTGGAAAGTTGTTTGCTGCTGTGAAATACATATCAATGGTGTTTGCTCTGTTTTTATTATTCTAATTTTCTTGTCCTTTGTGAGGAACCACAAATGCAATGAGCACATCAGTGATTTGAATTCTGATCCATCATAAATTAAGTGGAGACTGACTTTCTAAGGACTTGGGTGCAGGTATTCTTTGCTTTTAAATATTCTGAGGAACCACATCTGCAGAGCAAACACGAGAAAGTAATTAAATATGCACCAAAAATTGATCAGGAACCAGTCAAAACTGGTATCCAAGCCTCAGCTGCATGATGGATTTGAAGCAAATGGGTTCTGGTATTCATGTAGAATTACTAACTTTGAGAGGGCAAAGGAGCTCTTTGCTCTCATAAAGGTTTCCTTATTTTATCTAGTTTCCATGTTTCTGCTTAGACCAAATTCTCAAATTTTTGCACACCTGCAGTTCCCAGAATCATAGAATCACTTGGCCAAAAAGGGACTTCAGCAGGCCTGTAGACCTATGGCCTGCTCAATGCAGGGTAGACATTGATGTTTGCACCGGGTTGCTTGGGTTCAGGGAAGTCCTAAAAACACCTAAGGATAGAAATTTCTTGGTGCTTCTGGGGCCCCAGGGTATTTCTAGTGATTATTTTTTAATATATATGTAGATGTAATCTCCCCTGGTTTCCATTCATAACTGCTGAGATTCATTCTCTTTCTTCACACCGCAGTGCAGAGCCTGAATTAATTTCCTTGACAACCTTGCAACTCGTGTTGGGTTGCTATTGGATCCCCCCAAAACCATCTTTCCTCCTGGCTGGACAAGCCATGCTCCCTCAGCTTCTCAAAAGGCCAAGTCCTCCACCCTGAGCCTCATTAGGGACCCAAGATTAGATGCAGTATTCCAGACTGAGTGCTGTGTGCTGAGTAGATGATAGGTGATAATGTGATGATACTAGGTGATAATCACTTGCCCCATCTCCTGCCTGAGCTCCTGCTGACACAGCCCAGGGTGCTGGTAGCCTTCATTGTGGCCAGGGGCTTGCTGGTTCAGGCTTATCCAGCTGTCCCCAAGGCCCTTCTCCACAGAGCTGTACCCTGCAGGGTGTGAGTCTGTCCCACGAACAGGGCATAGCATATGGCCTGGTTGAATTTCCCGAGGTTGCTGTCAGATCATTGGTTTAGCTTGTCTGTGTCCCTTTGAGCAGCAGCTGTGTGCTTGAGTGAATTGATTTGGTGAGGTCTGCTATCTGTCTTCTCCTTCAGTTTGTTAATAAAGGTATTAAATGAGATGGACACCTAAGGAATATTGTCATAGGTGATGTGTTTCCACAAATTATGCTGTATTTTATGTAATTAAACATCCTTGTTCTCAGTGGAGTATGAAAGATATTTTGTTTACATTATTTCACATCTGAAATATCCCGAGCTAACCTCTGCTCTAAGGAAGTGTGATGGTGTTTTCTTGTCCTTCCATAGATGCTTTTAGCAAAGTTTAGAAGGATTTTGTTTCCAGACAAGAAATAGATATTACCCATCTGATTAGAGCTTGCTAGTGTTTTGATGACATATTCAGGATGTTTTTACATGTCTGTAAAAAGCTAAATACTTTCTTTTTCATTCAGTTCAGTCACAGAAGACAGACCCTCTGAAGTCAAAACAGCAGTTGGACTTGGAGCGCGCTCACTTCTTAGTTACCCAGGCTTTTGATGAAGATGATAAAGGCAATGCAGAAGAAGCTATAGAATTGTACACAGAAGCAGTGGAACTCTGTTTGAAAACAGTATGTTAAGCTACAGGTTAACTTGGTGGAATTATGTGATGGTAAGAAATTCTTCCACTCTCGCAAGTGACTGACCCTTAAAGGCTGGCTTGAAAATGGAGTACCTGTATTTGTAAAAACTCCTATGTAATTTTTTTTTCACTGTTTTTTTATTTTAGTGTTTCTTCCAGTCTTTGTTATGTTGCTATACAACATCGTAAATTTATGGGGACTTGTGAGTTATGTGGTTTTTCTGTGAACTGGATTATGCTAAAAACTAGAAATATTCTGGAACCTTTTTCATGTTGATTTTTGCCCTGGAGCAAATGCCACAAACAGAAATTAAAAACTGTTAAAAATGAAGATGACTTGCTAATGTGTCAGCTGTATTACTTTCTGACTACATTAAAGGAAGTCATTTAAAGGAAATTTGTGTGTACAACATTTTCTGAAGATGTAACAGTGTACTGATGCCAAAACTATTAAAAATACTACTTGATTACTCAAGTGTTCAGCACTAAAGCTATTATCAGTGAATTCAAGTCACAGTGAAATTATTAAAGAGGAATTGGCCATTATGTAAACAATGAAGAAGATAATTACAGGTACTGCTTTTCTCCCTTGAGTCCAGTTGCCTTAACTAACTCATGACAAGAAGAGCTCACCATCATAATGTAACTCCACCAAGTCTGTTTTTCTTTTTCTCTTCTTTTCAATGTTATAATGTAAAAATATTTGTGGGTTGTTGAGGGTGTTATGGTACTGTTGCTACATACTAGAGTTAATCTTTTCCTCTGAATTATGTTAACAGGTTTTACCTAGGCTAAAACCCACTGGTGATACAGTGTAACCAGATCAAGAATTACTAGAACTGCTCTAGTTTTTCCACTTGAGCTGTTGGAGCAGAACGTTTTCAGTCTATTGCATAACATTTACTGCAGCAGCATGCTGCTTTTCCTCTGATGTGTTCCTCCTCCTGTTGTGTCAGTGCATGCAAATATTACTGAAGTTAGTCTGGAAATATCTCGTATTAACAACTGCATTTATTGGGTATTTCATTAGGTACAAGATACTGCTGAAGTTTCTCTTAATCTTGGCTAGCATATTCTTTTGTTGACATGATGGTAAGCTTTGTCCTTCGGGGTGACCCAAAAGTACCTTCTTCCCAGGAGGAAAGGAGATTGAAGGAACTCTGCTATACTGAAGCTTTACTTCTGTCTTTCTCCTCAGTATATGCAGGTGGAGAGATTTGTTTCTTCCTTACCCTTAAAGTATTCAGAGAGCAGCCATTACTCCTCTTCTGTGGCTGATTCCTAGATGAGTGTGCTGGTGTTCCAGTTCCACTGCTTACCTTCATACATCTTTAAAATGGAGCTCCAGAGTGTAATTTATTTGCAAATGAAATTAGTAGCTTACAGAGGGTGTTTCTAGTTTTGTTTATTGGGGTGAAAGCAGCTTGCTTTTTGTATCCTCAGTTGACCTCCCTGACCTGGGATAATCGGTCAAGGCACAAAGGTAGAACCTGAAACCTGCTTGTGGGTGTCACAGGAGAAGCCACGCTTCATGTTGTGCCTCCTGCAGATAGTTTAGCTGCAGAAGCTGTGCTTCATCTTTAAGGAAGACAAAAGTATAAACTGTCATAGGTGACCTCCCAAATGGGAACAGAAGTTAACACTCTTGATATCTGCTTTGTTGCCCTGTCATAGATTATTTTATGCCTTTGATTGCAAGTTAAAAATTTTGTTCTTGCACCTCTATCTTGTTTGTTTGTATTTTATGAAAGTAAACATTTAATTTTTTTTTCCTAAGTTACCATGATCATTATAACACATTTGAGGAAAAGAATTTTAATACATCCAAGCCCAGCAGTATATGCAACATTTGGTTGTGTCTTCTTTCTGCCAATAGTGTTTTACTACAATTAATTCTACTGGCAATTCTTTTTGTGTATGCAGTGTTTTCCATGCTGAAATTTAGACATAAAGTCCATTCTATCAGCATTTCACTAGAACAGCAAAATGATACTTGCTTACATAGTACTTTTTTATGCTGAGTTTAAAAAAAGAAACAACAACAAACAAAGCAAAACATTTGCTCATTTCAAAAAGAGAATTGGAAGAAATAGCTAGTTACTCTGCTGTAATCTAGAAGTATGACAACTGAGCTTATAAAACATGTTGGTTGTTTTTGGATGTGTAGATTTTCTTTTTATTTTGCACTTTAGGCTACTGAAACTTCAGAAGCAGGCCTCCAGTCCAAACTGAAACAGCTGGCCCGACAAGCACTAGATAGGTAAGTACTGCTAATGTTATTAATGTACTTGCTGTCAGGTGTAAGTGCACCCTCTGAGTTGGATTCTCAGTCTAATATGTCTTTGTGGATTCTGTGTAGACTAAGCTCCTGCAGAGTTCACCTTGGAGCTACTTGCCAGCTGCTTCACTGCTGAATGTAGCAGCTGTTGTGCCAACCCTCTGGGAATCTTGGGACATGCAGAATTAGGAAAGGACTGTGTGCTTGTTAGAACAAATGCACTACTTCAGAGATATAATCCAGAGTACTATAATTATTGGCCTCCATAAAGATGCTGAATTCAGGCTAGCATGTAGTCAAGGTGTCAGTGTCCCTTCATAAGGAAGACAGCTTGGAAACTGGGAAATCTTGATGATAACGATCTAATTACATGGTATATGTGTAGTGAAATCTCTGTCTGAAACAAGTTACAGAAGTATAAGTTCGATGTACCTCTTTTTTAATCAGCTCTATGATGGTAAATCACAGGCTATGTTGGGCAAAGTTTCAGTATAAGCTGGTTTTAGCACTTCTCAGTCTGTGTTCAGAAAAAAATTACAATGTTTTTGCATGTGTGTGACTATCCAGCAGCTTAATGCAGCAGTAACGAAATAAGGTTCCTGCATACACAGTGTTCAAGCAGTTGAAATGCTGGGTTGTGAGAATGCCCATGGGGTTTTACTACTATTGTACCTGCTAGACAAAATAAATCTGGAAGGTATGAGAGAATGCAAATCAGTTTTCTCTCGTGTTTCAGTGATCTTGTTCTGAGATTCCACATAATGAACACTTACACAAATTCTCCTATTAGCATAATTTAGAGGCAATAAAAATCTAATGAGTTCTGTCAAAAGTAGCTTGTATGAGTTGGAAATGCTATATTTTAATTGATTTGAGAACAGAAAAGTAAAGAAGTACCAGCATCAGCAATTGATTTTTGTTTTTTAGAAAATGTGGTGTTGGTCAGCTTGGGCATTTGCTCATTCCATTTAACATATGTGGGAACATGAACCAAGAAAATCAATAATTGAACTGTAATTATATTTTTATCACAGTTGTAAAGAAAATGCATTTTTTATTTGCTTTAGAGCAGAAGCACTGAAGGAATCCATGTCAAAGTCATCTCAGAAAGAAAAGTCAACTATAGCTAAACCAAATCAGCCAGTCAGAACATTCTTTCCATTGGGACCTGATTTTTCTCTAAATGATAAACCACAGACAATCAGAGCAGTACAAGCTAGTGAATCTCAAGGTCAGAGATACACTGCAGAGGAGATTGAAGTACTCAGGTAAGTTGAAGATTTTCCAAAATGAGTTCATGAAAGATCTGGCTCTGAGAAGCCAAAGTGCAAAGTTGTTTTTACAATTATACAACTGTTACTTCACTGGAAAACAAGTGAGTGTAATATTTTATAAGACTCTGCCTTCTGTTACATCCGGTTCCTTTTACTTTGATTTGTATTATAGGTATAATAAGCTACAAATAATCCATAAAACCATTAGTCTAAATTGTGACTTTTGAAAACTATCAAATATATAATGTTCAAGAGTTGTCTTGCTTTCAGAAGCACTGTGTCTTGTTTTTAAAAACTCATTTTGTTATTACCTTCTGCAAGTTAGTCTTTGGAAGGTGATTGATAGGTTTGTAAGTCTTTTTTTGTTTGTCTTTCCTTTGACTTGCAGGAAGACTTCAAAGATTAATGGCATTGAATATGTACCTTTCATGAGTGTTGATCTGAGAGAACGTTTTGCCTTCCCTATGCCTTTTTCGTAAGTATGCTTCAATTACTGAACTTCTTTTTTTTTTTTTTTTAATTTCAAAACTTTCCCGTATTTGGTATTTTTGTATTTTCTTTTTCAGAGTTTAAAATTGTTTATATAGGTTTTTAAGCATAATTTAGGCAGAGATATTTAAATACTAGCACTTCCTTTTTCCATTCTGAACTTAAAACTTTGTTGTAAGCTGATCCTGCTCTGCAGTGCTTTTGCAGTTATGTATTCAAGCCTACAGGGACAATATTATATTTGGCTTTTTGGATTCTTGGGCTGGACTGGCAACTTTAGTCTGATGCTGCTCAATGCTAATGAGTTTAGCTCTATTGCCTGTAAAATGCAGGTGATAGCTATTTTCTCTGTAAAGGGTTATTCCAAGGAAGAGTGGTATTTAGCAGCTAGACCCTCATTCATGAGCAATAATAATAAGTTAAGATTACACAGCCATAATAGACAAAGACAATGGGGGTTGGTTGAATTTTTTTTAACGTTTTTCCCTTTTTCCCCCTAAAAATCACAAACTTAGAAACAATGTTCATTGAACTTGTTTTACAGCTTTGTAATTGTTCTATGCATATTTTGCATCATCTGTCAGATATACAAGACTGGACATACCATGAAAAGCTTTTCTAAACTGCTATTGATTTATTTCTACTTTTTTTCTCTCTTACATCTAGTGATAAGTGTGGGAAGCTACCATTATCCCCCAAACAGAAAGCAATGTTTGCCAAGTGGGTGCGACCAGATGACATAACAAATAACCCTACGATGATCTATACTGTATCAAGTTTCAGCATAAAGCAGGTAAATTGTTTCTAAGGAGAAATGTGTTCTGCTAGTAGTTTATCATGGGGGACTTTCTTGTTCAAAAAAGAATCTCCAGATGTGAGAGGGCTTTCCTTGGCTCGCATGAGATTAAATAAATAGAAAAAATTTTGCTCTGTTGGGGCCTCATGTTGAGCAAGCATACATTTTCTACTTCTTTAATAGTAGCTTTGCTTCTTTTGGTTTAAATCCTTCCCTTTTGAAGGGAATTACTAGCTGGTTTCCTTCCCTTCACACACTGCATTCATCTCTCAGTATCTGAGTTATTAGTAAATGTCCACACTGGTTTTCTTTTCTTTTCTTTATAGACAATAGTGTCAGATTGTTCTTTCGTGGCATCACTAGCTATCAGTGCAGCATATGAAAGAAGATATAACAAAAAATTGATCACGAGGTAGGTAGCCATTGCTTTGTAAGATCTTTTCAGACTTAATACTGCCAAGCTTTTGCAGTATGTTCTGTGACAGCTGTACACAGTGAAAACCAGCGTTTGTTTCACCTTCGTCTCCCTGGGACTCATGCGATTTCAGCACTTCTAAGCTGGAAGCCAAGTTTATATTGAAACAAAGAGTTTTAAATCTAACAGCAAAAAGCTGTTAGATGAACATTCCTAAAAACAATTTTGAGTCAAAATTGGGAACAGATCGGGAATTTATTTGCATAGACATGTTCAAAGAAACAACAATTTTCAGGCATTTAGATACACTGTAACATCCGAGAGTTTTTATAGATGGTCTCAAAAGCCTGCCCAATTTATTGCATCATTGTATAGGTGTTTTGTTTCTTTTTTTACTACCAGAACATCACGTCTGTCTTTGTTTAATGGATAACCCAAGTTTTATCCAGCTAAACAGCGCTTTATTAAATTTGTTGTCCTGGTTAGACAATTACGATTGATTAAGTTTTCTGGGGTGAGAAGCCTATGAAGTGGCTCCCTTACTGCACCTGCAGTGTATTAATCAGGTTTTCTGAGATGTATAGGCCTTTGACTCCTTAACTTGCTCAAGATAGCTTTCTTTTTCTATGGCATCTTATTCATCTCTAATTATATGATAACCATTAAACAATTCTTTATTGAATTTTGTTCTTCAACTGTTGAGTAAGTTCTCTAAGGGATTCGGGTCCATGGAGTTGCAGGTACAATGAGATAATTTCTCAGGGTTTTCTCCTGATATTCAGCCAACACAGATCTAAATCAAAACCAGCTGAAATCACAGGCAAACATTCCTTAACTAATTAAACATAGTTCATTACAAAATTTTTTGAAAATCAAAAAACTCCCGGCTAACTAAGATATAACTCACTGTCAATATACATATGTATACGGACACTCAAGTCCAACTTCAGTTGTGCTTTGAGGAGTAATAAGTAGTTTGGAAGGATTCTTTATTTTGGGGGGATTTTCAAAATATAAATTTTATTTGTTATGCTCTATAGTTTCATTTTCCTACTTTGTTAGCTGCTGTGCAACAGGTGGTCCATTTTACAACTCATTGTAGAATTAATGTTAACAACACTATCTCAGCTCCACTCAGTTGGCATCCCATGATAAATTTACCGTGGGTTTTCTGGACTTTGCTGGAAGGCTCTTGCCAGACTGGTGTGTGAATGTTCTTTGATTGTTTTGTTTTAACCTATTCTTGTTAGAACTGAATTTGTGTTCTTTTCAAGAGGAGGAAGTTCTGCACTGCCTTCTCCTTCAAAAGTTTAATTTGTTATTCAGCCAAATACTGTATTTATATTATAGACGTGTAAATACTGTTTGTTTAATAATAAGAGAAATCTGTTTGCCTTGCTTCTGTTTGAGAAACAATTAGGTTACTTATGTTCTTTTTGCTACTGTATTAAGTAGAAAGCTGCAGGAAGAGCAGGGCCTGAAAAATAAAACCTATTTAAACATGATTATTTTTACTAAATTTGGGTGTTGCACTTAATTAAAAATTCCATATTTCTGTTTAGTGTAAATTCCAGAAACAGACTGTGTTAATCCCACTTTTATTGTTATAAGTGTTTGTACAGCCAAGTCATTTATGTCATAATTTCCTCCTCTTTTTTTTTTTTCTGTTAACAGTATAATTTACCCTCAGAATAAGAAAGGAGAACCAGAATATAATCCATGTGGTAAATACATGGTGAAGCTTCATATCAATGGTGTTCCTAGAAAGGTAAATGTTTTCGGGGAACCTTAGTACTGTTACTGCGTAAGTCACTTATTTTAAAGGCTTGGTCTGCTTCACTATGAAGTGCTTTCATAGCAAAAACTTTAGGCAGGTGTTTTTGGAAAGTAGTTTTTAATGGTTAAACCTTTTTGAGATTAATTTTTGGTTTTGAAGTATGCAACCATATACTTCTTCTTTCTGTACTTCTATAGACGTTCATAAAAATGGCCTTACATTAAATCCATGTTAAAAAATGCCTCATATTACTTAACAGAATTTTAAAAACCAAACAGGAACAAAACAATGTATCCCCTATTTCTGAATTATATGTACAGTCTTCCACTTCATCTTAGAGAGAATTAAAAATTACAGAGGGGGATATCAGGAAGAGTACAGATATGGAATAACTACAGAGGAATAACTCAACTGATAACTCAAGCAAGGCCTTGCTTGACTACAGATTTTTAGTAAGAAGAGGAAATACCTGAAGATAAAGCTTCACAAACTCACAAACGACTTCATTTTCTTTTCAGTGCAATAAATTAGAACATAAAAAATTTATTTCTTCATATAATACTTAACTGTAGCACAGATCATAGTGACTGATGATTGTTTATGAGAGTTCAGAAGTTGAGTGGTGATGCTCATGGGGTGGAGAGGTAGGGGGAAACTCCTCAAAGGCTCTTAATTGTTAAGATATAACCTCTGGGTCAGGAAGTCCTTGAGCTGCAAAATTCCAGAATCTGAATGTTTCAGGAAAGTATCATTTTTGTGTCTGCCTTGCTCTTAATATTCATACCAAAATATCTCTTAATGGCTGCCTTTTGTTAGGATGAATGGCCATTTGCTCTCCTATGAAAAGGTCCTTTCATTCCTGCACAGATAGGATTTGACCAAAGGATGTGCTGTGTTGGTAGCCTGAATTTGTAATGTACTGGTGCCAACAGGAAACTGAAACATCTATTCAGGGAAGCTGTTTCAGACCACTGCAGATATGCAGTAAGAATCTGTAATGATGATGGATATATACTACCTAATTTAAAGATGAAATGTTAATACTGTCACAGCTGCTGTTTTGAGTTGTTTTTCTTTTTCAGAGAGAAGAAACTTAAATGTGGAACTAGAGGCTATGAAAGTGATATGACACAATTTGTTTCCTTAAAGATAAATAAATATTTGTTTCTCTGCTGGCCACCAAGCATCATCCATGCTCTGATTCCTAATTAGATGAGGAACATTGTTAGGCTTTTCTTTACTTTTTATGCTTGTAATTGCACTGAAGTTTTCTGCAAGTGCCTTTTGTAAAGTACTACACACTTTATAAGATTGTACTGTCACCATCAGTCAAGGCAGTCACATGTCACCCAGTTAGACCAGTGCAAGTAAGAGCTGGCAACAGAATTTCTTGTTCACTTGGGCAAACCACTGCAGGATTGATAGAGGTGTCCATATGTGAGAATAATGGTCGGATCTGGCTGTGTCTGATAAGCTTTGTATTAATGAGGGTTTTGGGTTATTTTCTAATTACTTTCAAAATACTTTATTAGCTTTATGATGATTTTTCATTCATTTCACACAGGTAATCATAGATGACCAGTTACCTGTTGATCATAGTGGGGAACTTCTCTGCTCTTATTCCAATAATAAGAATGAATTATGGGTGTCACTAATAGAAAAGGCTTACATGAAGGTCATGGGAGGATATGATTTTCCTGGATCAAATTCTGTAAGTATGAGCTTATTTCTAAGAGGAAAAAAATTCACTTAGATAATAATGGGTAAAGTAATTTCCTTCTGTTGAAATCAAAGTGAGCAACTTGGGGAGACAGGTATTTGGTTTGACATTTTCTTAATTTTTTTTCTGTTTCTTTCTTTCATAGATATTCTTAGCTGTACTTAATGAAATTATTCCATCAAAATAGAATGAGCAAGACATCTTGATGGTCAGAGTTAATCTTAGTTCTCAGACTTCAGTATTGATGCTTGTGTGGGGGAAGTGTTTATATGGAGTCTAGATGGAAGTGTTGGGTGAAGTCATAAATTCTCTTTGCCCATATCAATACTGCTGATTTTGGTTTCTAACTCTTTCAATAAATAGGGCAGTTCTCCCTCATTGGGTAATGAAGTCAACTAGGAAAGGAACAATCTAGTCATTTAGAAGGTCTGTACGGAGGGAGCACGTACTTTGATCTGTAGGAGTTTGTTTATCAGATTGTTCCACTCATCTCCATAAATATGCATTGGGGTTTTATAATGTGGTTACTAAAGAAACAGTCATCATACTGCAGCTGAACTGATATGCAAGTTATTCTTTAAAGGGGGACGGTTTGCTGAAATGAGTAGCCCACATAATTTGTTACTTAGGAAGCCTTTCTGATTTAAACTTTATACTCTTAAAATTTGAAAGAAGTTTTTTATTTCATGGTGCTAGTTGGTGTCTTGACAATCACATTCTTGGTGGGTACACTTGGTAATCATCACCTCTTGCAAAATTATTATGGAGACAAATGTGGCTTTGTGTAAGGGGTAAATGCAGCACACATTTTTATGTGTGTCAGTGTCAGGCTGCTTTGTTTTGAAGGGCAAAAGCTGGTGGGAATAACTGTGTTTTATTCCCATTGTCATCCTCTAACTTGCTATCTGGAAAACCAGCTTGACTGGTGACATTTAATCTCCACCCTTGTTGTTCCCTCCACTTTCCACTGTATTCCAGCTCCTTCTGTAATCAGGGTAACTTACAATCAGGCTGTCTTGTACTTGTAATTCCTCAAGTTCACGCCCCCCAGTGCTGGTTATTGACACTTCAAGCATTTACAGTCTCTGCATTTGCTTTGAGGAGTACAAAGCAAAAGAATAGGAAATAAGCAATATTTCAAGGAGTTGTGAGATTAAAGCATCTTTTTATGGAAATACATGTCAGTGTCAGCTTTACCAAAAAGAATAAAAAACCCAAAGCCTGAGCTTTAGAAATAAAACATAAATTATTTAAAATGCATATATAATAGCATGGTTCCAAATAGTGATTCTGAGATGTGCTTTAAAAGTCTGTAAATCAATGAAATAAATAGAACACATCACACAGTTGAGCATGACTGATGATTCTGATATGCTTCCATTGCTCTGGAATTCCAGTTTATTTCATCAGTTCATTCTCCTTTTTTTTTTTTTTAAGCTACTTGGAAATTTTGTCCTTGTCTAATCAAAGAAGTTTTGTTTGTTAGTCTTAATCTTGACCCTTTTATGCATAGATCTGTATTGTCACTTATTTGTACTTGATTCCTTTCAAGGCATTTTGTAAGTTGTGTACAGACATCGTATGTTTGCATATGGATTATCTGTTCTGATTTCTTTTGAATACTTGCTTTTCAGAATATTGATCTCCATGCACTGACTGGTTGGATACCTGAAAGAATTGCTATGCACTCTGACAACCAAGCCTTCAATAAAGACAGCACTTTCAGAATGCTTTATCAGAGGTAAACATTTGTTCTTTCCTAAGTAATTAGAATGCTTGCTGTGTAGTAGCTGTGTTACCACTCTAAAAGCAGTACAGCCGCCACAGACACTTCGCTTGGTACTGCTTCAAATTGTGCTTTATAAAACCTCCATGTGCTTTCTGGAAGAAGAAAAATTGAGATATTGATGGCTTCGATAGAACACAAGATAAAAATATCGGAGAATTTTGTGTGAGGGAGTTCTTTATGTATAAATTTAAAAAAATAGTGGCCCTTTCCTTGATAAAGAAAATAGAATATAGAGTCAGAGAAGAGCAGTTTGGAACCAATATACCAGTTAAGTATTTAAAAAGTAGAAGGATAAGTGTTCTGTGTTTCCACACAGTTCCCCAGAACTAAATTATATCTGCTGTCCTTAGCAAGCAGAAATAATTCAGTATTTCTAATCGTATCACAAGATTATGCCCCATCAGTAAATCTCCTGGAGGAGCACCAAAAGTCTGTCAAAACTGCAGTACTGGTGTTCAGACCTACCAAAGCAGTTGGATTTGATGGTCTTAAAGGTACAAAGTTAATGATTCTATTATTTTGCTTATGGTGAAAGATACAGCTGTAATTTATAAATGCCAAGTATACCAAGTACTTTGATTTCTTCCAAAATAGTTTTGTGCAGCCAGTGTCTTATGTATTTCAATGCAGTAGAAGGGGTTTATTCTGTTGACTGAAACATCTGCATCCATGATAAAAGAGCATGACACTTTCTACAGTGTTTTTTCAGTTGGTTAGGCGCTCTCAGAGCTGTTAGCAATTTTTCAGATACTCTGGTGTTGTAATTCGAAGGTGTGACTGAAGTTAGGATGGGATCTAGCCATTGCAGCATCGCTGTTGTTCACCTGTGCTAGACTGAAAATGTGTTGATCCATAGCCCAGTGACCCTGTAATCTGTCTAGGGACACTAAGTTTGTGCTTGGATTTTAAGCATGGGCTGGAACCATGTTAGTGTGTTTTCACAACAGTAATTGTTCCAAAATTAACAATTGCTATTCAGAGCACTAAACTTGAGTATAAACACCTGAAAAAGTATGGAAGCATGAACTTCTTATTCTTCAGAATCCTGGGGGTGTGACAGACTTGATAATTTGCTATATGCAGTCATGGACTAAGTGTTGATGAAACCACATTTATGCTCAGCTGAAGATATGTGAAGAGTATTTTAAAAGTGATACAGGCTGAGCTTCAGGTTGATAAATGCTGAATTTTGTTCATGAAAATATGAAATTGTATTTAAATAATAATTTTTAATTTAAAGCATATACTTCATTCTGAAAGAAAAATAGTTCCACTTTCTCAAGTTTTTTTCAGGAGTGATTTCTGCTGACAAAAAACCTTTGTATCTAAGTTTTTATAAAGCGGGGTTGTGTTAATGGACAGTGTACAAACATGCTGTTGCAGTGTCTGGCAAATGTTAGATTGCAACTTGCAAGATTTTAATTAAGCTAATTTTTCACCTCTTTTTGAACAGATTTCACAAGGGAGATGTCCTTATCACAACAGCAACAGGGGTGATGTCTGAAGAGGAAGGAGAAAAGTGGGGTTTAGTTCCAACCCATGCATATGCAGTCCTGGATATAAGAGAATATAAGGTATCAAGTGAAACTGAAGGTGTTTCCAAACTCCTGTTTAAAACCAACATGTGTTTCTAGGTTTACCCTGGATGGGTAGCTACTGATTTTTTAGCTCTAATGGCTAATATAGTTTATTTTGTCTTGGACTCCACTGGGAAATTTTAGAAAACTTAATGATTCTGTGTTTTCCTGATCCATATAAAAATCACCTTCAATCTGTAAAAATTACCTTGACAAGATGAATTGACAATTTTATTTCATGGTTTTTTTAGGGACTTCGATTTCTTCAGCTAAAAAATCCCTGGAGCCACTTACGTTGGAAGGGACGATACAGTGAAAATGACACAAGAAACTGGACCCCAGATTTACAAAAGTACTTGAACTTTGATCCCAGAACAGCTCAGAAAATAGACAATGGTAATAAGGTTTAAGAAGTCACTATCTTTTCGGGTAGTATAGATCTTTTTGGTGTATCCCTGCAGAAAGGTGGGAAGGAATGCTTAAGCACAAAGAGAGTAAAACAAATACTAGAGACTAAGTAGTCCAAAAGTTTAGGAAGTATTCGTGTATTTAAATCTGTAATTTCAGGTTTTTCTGGGGTTGTAAGTAATCTGGACTGTTAAATATGTCTCAAATTCATTGACAAGAAAGTACCTCCTTGGTTAAGTGTGCTGTCTCAGTACATGGGAGTTCAGTGCAAAGAGAACGTTCTGACAAGCTGTGTAATGCTGCTTTTTAATACGCGAATGGACTTTTTGTGGGTTTTTTTCCTCTCCAACATTTTCATTTCATTTTACATGCTTACTGTAATCAGTATTTAAATCAGTCTTTCTGCTGCAGCAGCTGCATTTTACTTTCAGAAAGACATTTTGTGCTTTTTACTGTGTCCTAGTTGCTGTCTGCAGATCTCTGAGGGAGCCCTTTTGTTCAGTGCCTCTGTTTTTACAACACTATGCCTCCAACTCCATTAGATTATAGCATTTATTGATAAGCCTTGTGCAAATGTCTGATGAAAACTTTTGGTTGAAACATAAAAATAGCAGCCCTGGATTTGTGACAGTTATGAGAGAGTAGCTTGTTACTTATTTGCTGATTCATTTAGTAAGTAATTTGTAGCATCTAGTTATTAAAATTTTATATTAAATTACATTAGTAATTTTAATGGACTTGTTCCTTCTAATTGGATTTACACTTTGGTTTTCTTGTTTTTGTGTAGTTACTATGACTGTTTTTTTAGTGCTGCAAGATCTGCAACTGCCTGTGTCAGAGACATGATTTATAAGGCTCCTGCCATTTTAAAAGTTAATTCCGCTAGGCATCTGTTGGCTTGCAGGCACTGTTGTTGGCTGGAGTTGCAATAAGGGAGCTATGGAAAATTAGAATTGATGCATGAGAACGTTGTAAAGATGAAGCAAATTTAAGGTGCAAAAACAAGTGACATAGGTGTTGGATGAAGTATCTTAGAAATACATTCAAACACACTCACATATTGGTTGAATACTTGATTGTGCTGGATAACTACTGAAGTAGGTTGTTGAATTGCAGGAACCTGTTTGTATATTTTATTTTTTTTAGAAAGCAAAGAAAGGGAAAATCAGGTCAGAATCACCTAATGATGTCTCTTTCAAAATAGCAGATTTTCTCGTACCTTCTGCTTAGTGCTTGAGAATGAAAAGCATTCTGACAGCTTCAGAAAGTCCCTGATAATAAGCAGAGACTAACTTGTTTTTTCTTGCTTTAACTTGGTTTGGGGGACAAGTTTAAATTTAGCAATATAGGCAATGTGGGCATTACTACTGCGTTTTGCAGAAATATTGGCTTATATAAGCTGTATCATTTGACCACAAAGAGACTTTTGAGAAACAAGTAAAATCAAGGTATCTGGTAAGAAAACAATAACAGCATTTCCTTTTCAGGCATTTTCTGGATTTCCTGGGAGGACCTGTGCCAGTACTACGATGTTATTTATTTGAGTTGGAACCCAAGTCTTTTTAAAGAATCTACATGTATTCACAGGTTGGTCCAAAAGATAAAATTTTTGTTTCAAAATCTCAGTAAGTGTTCTGATGTGAGGTTTCCTTCCTTCCGTTCTTCCAAGTTACATTTAGGGGCTTGAATTCTCCAACCCTATTCTCTTGAGCCTGACTACACTTTCTCAGCCCAGGCTTTATTTTTGACTACTTCTCGAACATCAATGGAGCTCAGTGACCCTTGTGGTGTTGCTGTGGAACCAAGGTTATGTAACCAGATTCTGATCTCGGTCCTGCATCTCCCTATTAGAATAAGAATGAAGATTTTTGTGCAGTCTATCTGCAAGCAGTGACCAGACAGGGCTTGAGTGACCTAGTTATTACTTGGAATTCATTTTCCTGGCCAGTTGCAAGTGAGCTGTGCAGCATGTGTTGCCTTTCCAGGGTGTGTTCACTGACATCAGGGTAGTTTAACCAGTTCTGGGTTTTAGCAGTTGTAGTTACCATAAGTAATCTTCCTTGCCTGCTGATTTGTTTTCTGAATGTGGTACCTGTCTCTTACCAAATATTGATTACATTCAGGTTTTCTGTCTCACAGTTTGAGGATAAGTGTGTGTGTCGGTGGCTCAGTTTTGGAAAGCAAGGGTTTCTATGCTTTTCCTCTCCACTAGGCTGCACTTTGCCACTGCTTCCACACTGTCTCTGCATGTGTTAGCTCTGCACAAGCTCCTTCATCCACGATGTGACTGCTGAGCTTATCTGTAAAGGCTTCTTCCATCTTTGTGCTCCAATTATTTCTAAAATACACAGTGGTGATGTAGCAAGATGAGATAATGTGTATGCTAATGTCAGAGCTCACCTACTGATCTGTCTGTCCTTACATTGTCAGTGATTGTCGTCCCTCTGTGTAGGGAAAAGCAGATACCATAAAATGCAGAGTAATGACGGTGAGAATTTGAAGCTTTGTGAATGCAGCCCTCCACACATGCTGTTCAGTTTTACAAGTGTGAGAGAGAAGGAGACTTAGGAATAGCTGTATACACTTCTGTTTCCAGTGTGCCACGCTTCGTGTTCAGTCATCAGCACTTTTTGTTTTTTCACACTGTATTTTTCTCGTCTAGACACTTCACAAGGCAGCAGGCAGATTCTGCAGTAGGGCACCTCAAAGATCTTTAACACTTCCTGCAGGGCACCCTTCCAAGCATGAAACGGGGCAAATTTTAAAATAAAAACTACCTCAGAAGAAAAAAATGGAGGAAATTATTTGGCAGGCTTTTGAAACTAACCATAGCTGATAGATGGATGGATGAATAGACAGATAAATCTCTACAGTTACAAAGGTGTAGGTGTTTTTCATTTAATATTGGCGTGTGCAATCATGACTATGGTTGTATAGCCTAGGCTGCTTAAATGGTTCTGCTTTTTCTGTGCTTTGTGTGGTTGCAGTCACCAGCCAGGCTGTTTGTATTCAGCATTTTTTGTCGTCAAACATGCATTGTGGTGAACTCATTTATAAAACAAGGTTCTAAGATAATGCTTCTGATGTGACTGTGTTATGTAACCACTGCCATAGATGCCAGTAGAAAACTAGGCATTGGTAACTTGTTACTGATAATACTGATAATATCTCGCTCTGTGTATGTGTAGGATTTGGAGTTCGTTTCAAAGCAGGAATTAGTTTCTTACTGGTCTAATAACGTGTCTGTATCCCTTTCAGTACGTGGGATGCAAAGCAGGGCCCGGTGAAGGATGCCTACAGCCTGGCCAACAACCCTCAGTACAAGCTGGAAGTGCAGTGTCCACAGGGTGGTGCTGCCGTCTGGGTCCTGCTCAGCAGGCACATCACTGACAAGGTGCTGGTTCTGCACTGTGAGCTCTGCCACAGCTTCTGTAAATCTTTCTGTATGGCTTTCTCTTATTAGTATGTTACTGCCCGTGTTCAGGTGTGTATGCCTGTGTACAAGTAGAATTTTTAAATTCAGCAGGTACATGTACCTGCAATTGAAACAGACCCAGAGTAAAATTTGATCTAAGTGATTCTATTCCACCGTAATGGTTCTGAAGTGACTTTGAATCCTGGGGCCTGAATAAGTTAAATTAGTGGATGTTTGTTTACTTCAGGCATTTTAAAAAGAATTCTATTGGGTATCCCAACAAATACAAATATCAGATCATACTGTGTGGTGATCAAAAGGGATGGTAGAATGTGTACTTGACTCTGATTAGGCATTCATTATGTTTCACAGAATTGCACAACTCTGATTTGTGGTTTTTTTGTGGGGTTTTTTTATAGGATGACTTTGCACACAATCGGGAATTCATTACAATGGTTGTGTACAAGACTGATGGCAAAAAAGTTTACTATCCAGGTTAGTGTACCTTAATTGTCAAGAAGCTGATGTCATAAATAAATGAAGGATTACACAGAATTTTGTGGAGAGGAAAGGCACTTTTTGCTTTAAAACTTGATGCCTCACTAAGAGGTCAGTCTTCTGAAATAGTGGTTTTGCTCTGTTTGATCCCACTTAAAGTCTACACTGAAGGATTAGGCCATTCTACACATGCTGTAAGCACTCTTAAGAGGTCTACATGGTCCTGCTGACACTTATTTTGATGCAGCATTTTCTTTATTTCTTCTGTTTATTTTTCAGTGCCAGTAGTTAATGCTTAGAGGGAACAGATGTTGTGTGTTAGTTTCTCTGATGGCATAATTATTTCCTACATCTGTGAAATTCTTTAAAGGCCTACAGCTTCCACAAAATGAAAATAATCAGGGTTAATTGTCCCATGAACTTGGCTTAGTAAAGTACCTAAGCAAGCTTATGAAATGCAGGTGAATACTTCAGCATATTTCCAAGTATCAGGTATGGAATGTTTAAAACGTTCAAATTTTATCAAAATCTCACTCTTGGTCAGATTCTTTTCACCTTGAGGAGAAGGAGTTTGGCTTTTGGAGCTTTGCTGTAGCTGTGAAGTAGCCATGTACTTTTTTTCAAGACAGATAGCAGATATGAGACACAGGCTGAGATACAGGATGTAAAGGTAATGCCCAGGTTGAATGGATAGACTGAAACTTTAAGGTAGAGCTAATAAGATCATATTTTTATTCATTCTTTCCATCAAGTTAGAGATCACTAAGAATATTCCTTGGAATAAGTCAGTGAAGGTGCATCTTGAAACAGGTGAATTTGGCCTGTTGCTTTTACAGATAGGAATCTCTTTAGAACCAAGTTTGCATTCAGGTAGCTGTTCATGCAGCAAGTCCCTTAGTAGCTTTTTTTCACCAAAGAGTTCAATTTGTGGGACTTTTTCTATTGGAATGGCTGGTAAGCATTGCATTGTTCACATCTGATCTTGTTCAATCAACTCTGTTGACCAATTCCCCTAGAATCCAAGCTTTCCCTAGAACCCAAGTCTTTCTGTGGAAAGAGCTGCTGACACCTGACCAAATCATCATCTGTTTTTGCAAGAGCTTCTCTGTAGGGAAAAGCAGATGCCCAAGACTTACTTCTGGTGTTGCTGGTAGTTGTAGCAGTGCTTATTTTACATGTATGTCTCACTGAAAACATTTTTAAGTGGACAAACCCAAACACATTTGTAGAGTAGAGGGAATTGTTCAGTTGTGCTTGAAAGAGACAGTGTAGCAAGACCAGTAGCAAAAACTGAATGATTTGTGTGTTTCTTCTTGCTACACAAACTCTTTTAAAAACTTTTAGTCTCATGAGCTCAAACTTGTTTAAAACCTTTTTCCATGGAAATAGATTGGTCAAGCTGCAGTTTTATTTTTAACCATCTGCTAAAATGAGATGAGAACAAAGCAGCTTAATCCTTTGGCAGCAAGGCTGAGATTTCCCATTCCTAAGCTTATTGTTTTATATTAATCCTTTCCCCTCTCGCATGTTGCTTTGTGGAAGAAAATAAAAGGACCTGATCCTGGGCCTATTGAAGTAATTGGCTAGACTTGGTCCTGCTTCACTGAAATTAAAAGAAGTCTGGAAAGAACCAATTAGAGGCCAAATAACAAATTACACTGCCTAATTGTAAAAGCAAACATTTGGGATCTTTCTAAGTACCACATGGGCTTTGGTATTGGGATGCAACTACATCTGTGTAGTGATCACAGGGATTCAAAGAGAGAGGGAGAGAAAGCCCGTGTGATTTAGTTAAAGGAATTAACGTGTTTTGAAGTATTGTTTAGGAGGTGGCCAAAGATTTTGGCAGCTGGCATTCTGGAACTGTCCAGCCAATGGAGAAAGGACAGGCACTTCAGAGATTTTCCAAGAGTGCTTAAACATTCATTATCTTTCTCTTGAAATTTCAACATAATTACAGTAGTCTTCTTTGAGTAGTGACATTGGTGGGAGATGGATAATCAGTCCTTGCAAGTCTTGGGATTTAAGCTGTACTTTCAAGCACAGAATTTGTGTCTTGTCATGTGTGATGTACCTCTCCTGAAAACAGTAATTGATGTTAAGACTGTCCTTTTTACGGGTAAATCTTGAGAACTCTCTTCTGTTCAGAGCACTCAAGTCTGTTCAGTCTAATCTTAGTAGAAGTTCACCAAGCTGGGGGATTTTTTGGTCAGGGAAACATGTTCATCCTTTTCTTTTTCAGCTGATCCTCCTCCATATATTGATGGTATCCGGATCAACAGTCCTCATTATCTGACCAAGATAAAGCTGACCTCTCCAGGTTCCCATACATTCACCTTAGTGGTGTCCCAGTATGAGAAACAAAACACCATCCATTACACCATCAGGGTATGTGCTGTTGTTTCATAATGAATGTAAGCAATTAAACTGTAAAGTGTCCTTTGCTTTAAAATTTGATAAAAATTCTTCTGAATCAATATTGCTATTTTGGGGAGGGAAGCTATGAATGATGGAGCAGAACCACTGGATGAAGTGTTTGATAACGTTCTCCATTTGTAGTTAAGATATTCATGTGGTTTTAGTAATAAAATTTTAGTAACAAAATCAGCTCAAAAATACTCTAATTTCCTAGAATAAAAAAATATCCATGTACAGGCAGATCATTGGCTCTCTATGTATCCAAAATAAACCTATTTTAGATCCTGATTAAGATTTAAAGTTTTTTTGACTTCTCTAGGTCTTGATTTAGGATTTGGGTTTTTCTCTTAACTACTGAGTCACATAATGATCAATGCTAGCTTTTTTTTTTTCACTGAAAAAAGTCAAATGCAGATTGTTTCCGTTTTGCTTTTTTGTTGGGTTTTTTGGGAGGGTTTTTTTTGGGGGGGGGGGGGTTTTTTGGTTTGTTTGGTTTGGTGTTAAGAAAAATCAAGTAGAACTAAGTCTTAGTCCCAGCACTATTCTGAGTTGGGCACAGGTCATCAGATGAGTAATATGGGCATGTAGTGAACAAGTGTCTAAAAATGTTGTGTAGGCAGTTCTTTTTTTAAAATTTGTTCTGATTTCATTTAAAAAGTACAAGATCAGTGTGTGACCTGCTGCTTCTTTTACAACACAGGTGTATTCCTTGTGCAAGTTCACCTTTTCCAAGATTCCTACACCTTACACCATTTCCAAGCGGGTAAAGAAACAATTTCTTTTATGGGTCACTGGTTTGGCTTTTCCATATTTGAGATGTACAAGGTTTTTAAATATATATTGATCCTACTGCCCCACCTCCACCACAGAGTGTGTTGTTGCAGCTGCGCCATTGCAGACGTGCTGCAAAGCCTCTGTAGAACAGTCTGGCCTTTGGAACAACAACCCATACCCTAATAAGTCATCCCTCTGCAGAAATCAGGTTGTGCTAGGAATGGTGCAGAGTGAAAACCCCCCAGAAGCGTTGCCCATTTTCCCTTGGGAGAATTGCATGATTTTCTTGGAAAAGCTCCTGGCATGATGGGACAAAATCAGCAATGCCAAACCTATGGCACCAGTAGCAAGACCATAAGTAACAAACTTAGGATGGCAATATCGTAACACATTACTGTTCCTAAATTTTGCAAAGACACCTCAAGGGTCTGTAACCATTGGAATAAGCAATCCCATTGCCAAACAGGATTAAGGAAGTATATCCACTGTACATTTCCTGTAGAAATGCTCCCTGAGAGTACAGGAACAGCGGCGAAAGTCAAGAACTTGACTGAAATTAAGTTAGAAGCTCAGGCAGTTTTGGGGCCAGCTGCTGTTCATATTTCAGCTGTCAACATGAGCTGCAGTTACACCTTCAGCTGAAGTATAAATATAGCCAAGAGCTCACAGGATAAAGTAACTTGCATGTATTTTCATGTTTTAGCAGTTTTATCCTCAGGAAAGAATAAGCCAGCAGCTGTTACCTACCATGCATACCCTGGGGAATCCTATTATAGTCAGAAGTCTTCTGTCCAAACAGTAACTTGTTGAGGAAGAGAGAAACCAGAGAGTTTGAGCCACAGTGGAACAGTCCATTTTCTAGGACACTCGTGCCTGAAGCCAAGGATTGCATTACCTTGTGTGGTCAGGGGGGCATGCTGGCTTGCAGCTTGACTCTCGAGTTCAGACAGTGTTCCATACCAGCTGTTATTTCTGGAACAGTCCCTTGAAGCCTGTTCTAGAGAACGGTGAGTGAATGGAGAGATTCCTGGGAACAGCGAGATGATTTGTTTGGTTCTTCCAGAAACCATTGTCCTATATAGCCATTAAAAACTGGGATTACTTTGAGGAAGTGAAGAGGTCAAAAACACATTAAAGGTGAAAAGCTTGTTTGAGGAGGGACATCTGGTTTATGTTGTAATATGTTTGAAAAGAAAATTAAGTATGTAGAAAACTCCTGTTAATTATTTGAAGATGTCTGTCTAGTATTCAAAAAAAAAAAAAAAGTTATGTTCTATCTATCCAAGGCCAGTTCTGTCTTTAGGATTGAGTACAAAAAGTTAGTTGCCTGTTTTTTATGCCTATTTGGTGATTGCTGAGCAGTCATCACACTCAATAGCAAGCAGAGAACTAATTCACAGTTGAGCAGTAAAAACAAGTTCTGTTACATGTCCTATACTGGAGTCAAGTGGTCACCTCTGGAGCTTACCAAGCCCTAATGTGATTCCTGGAATTAAGTGTAACAGAAGTGGAAAAGGGCTAGAAAGCTCAACAGCACACAGCAGTTTTAGGTTCCTGGGTAGCAGTATGGTAGGGGGGAGAAGTCTCCCTTGCTTCCATACTTACCATGTTTGAGAAGTTTGGGCACTGAGTGAAGAAATTAAATCACAAGGGAAAATGCTGCCCCTTGCTGATTTGACAGAGACAAGAGGGAAGTAAAAGGAGAGATGGATCTCAGCTATAAATCTGTGGGAATGCCTGGCATGTCTTACAAGTCTAACCTTTCAGTTTAATGACTAGCAGGAGGAACTCAGCAACAGATGGTCTGTTTCTCAAAGTCTGAGCAGCATTTTTCCTCTTGTGTGTCATTGTCCTTGCAGGATCTGTCCTTATGGTTATCTTGTCACTGCAGTGCTGGTTCTCAGAGTGCATAGAGGTGATGGACAGGGCTGGAGGCAGAGATCTTTGGAAGCAAAGTGTACAACACTACTAGTGTTGTACTGCCTGTATCACTGCTGTTCCTCATTTAACCCAACAGAGGAGTGTCTGAGGAAAAAAGAATAACCTGTGTAGTCTAATATGTGTGGGATAGATGGGAATGTGGGTCTTTTGTTAGCTGCAGTTTGTCATAGTCAGAAACAGTCACTCATTGCTTGTTTAATGTAAGCTGCAAGAATACAGTACATGTCTAAGGGATGTAAGGCTCTGATCAAGGGGATAGGGAACTGCACAAGACTTTGTGAATACTTAACACAATCTTTCACTTCACTTTAAAAATTAGGAGAGGTCACTAAAGTAACCTGTAAAGTGAGAAGACCCTCTAGTCTTGTTTGTGTATATATATAAGCAATACAAAACCTTGTATTTGTTTGGATTGGATTGGATTGTTGGAAAACAAACAGGATTTGTTTTCTGTACTTTTGACTTCTTTCAGGTTAATGGACAGTGGAAAGGTCACAGTGCTGGAGGATGTGGAAACTTCAGAGACACCTACAAAAACAACCCTATTTATCAATTCCAGCTAGACAAGAATGGACCATTGCTAATTGAACTACGGGGCCCAAGGTTTGTACAGAATACTTGCCCATCAATACAGTGGAGACATTGCATGCCAAAGATAAAGCTTCATCAGAATCACCTTGGGGAGGGTGGGAAGTTCATGGAAAATCCAGAAGACAAGGTGTGGGAGTTGACTCAGATTTAGTATTATTTATGTTTCTATCTTTGCCATCAGTAGTGTTTTAAACCTACACATTAACTACTCCAGGAAGTCCTTGACCTATAAGGAAAGCAGTAGCCTTCCTTTCTCTTTAGTTTTGGGTCTGAGCAGAGCTATGGAAGAAGGTATAAAGGACTTTTCTTCTTAAAACTAATTATGATCATAATTCCTTTTATTTTGTAGTAGAGCTAATATGCAGGATACTAAACCCTCACAGGCTCTCAGACATCTCTGAAAGTGCATTTACTCTGCCACTAGCAGGCCAGGAGAAGTGCTGGATGTCAATGTCCTGTAAAGTTGACGTAGGCCAAATTCCTTTGACACAATTAATGATTACCTCAAAATACCAGTATCCAGCATTTCTGAACAGCAGCATCTCCTGCCCTGCAGTCAATTTGTTTATCCATTGCAAAACTGTCTGCCCTTTGCAAAGTGGGCTCCACAAAATGGCAAAACTTTTCTATCTCTCCTCCCCTCTTTGAGGAAACTCCTTCTCTCATGAAATGAAGATGTAGGCAAAGGTGTGGCTGTATAGGTCCATGAATTGAGCAGTTTTTTGCATGCATTTTTTTCTGCACTTGCACATCATATTTGGGTAGTTTGAATGACAGGGGCAGTGGTGCCTGTCACATGCATTAACAGGAGCAGACAAAGTGTCCCAACTTGTATTGCAACATGAGAAATTCTGCTGAGATCACTGACATTGAGTCCTCTGATAGCAATCAGATCACACCCCAGGATCTGTGCCATGTGGCACAAGAGTGTGTCACAAGCTTAACGACTTCAATTCTGCTTGAGTGCAGAGGCAGGCTTCTAGCAGGCATTTCCCCTACAGTCTAGTTCTAAACCTGAATTGAGTTCTGTCTTCCTCCAAATTCTACATTCATGTCACGGTAAATTTGACTTAACATTTCTGTCACAAATGTGACAAAACTTTTAGATGTCTTTCAGTTATACTGTATAGTTTTTTATAACTATCCCTCTTCATGGTAATCCTGATGACCCAAATATCTAAAGCAAGCCTGTCGTTGTCACTTGCAGGCAATACAGCGTTGGTTTTGAACTCATCACTGTCTCGACAGTGGCAGATCCTGGTTCCTATGGCTTTCAGAAAAAAAGCAGTGGTGACTACAGGTAATACTTCATGAAGTCTGTGTAGAGGTTTGAAACACATTTTAGATCCCATTTCTAACAGGTAGTTTTCTTTATCATAGGTGTGGATTTTGCTACTTGGAGGTGGAGAACACATTTGCTGGAGTTTACAACATTATCCCCACCACATTCCTGCCTCAACAAGAGGGCCCTTTTTTTTTAGATTTTAACAGTACTACTCCTCTTAAGGTGTCACAGCTGCAGTGAGGAGACAGAACTGTCCTGTGCTGTTTAAAGAGATGGTTTTGATCTGTCCAAGAGCCTGAGAACAGGGGAAGAACCCTTATTACACATGCACAAAAGAAAATTACATCCTGAGTTACAGCCAAAAGCATGGAATCACAGATTGCCAGTTAATTGTGGCATGGAGTTAGCTGTGGGTTTGCTGCTATGGTCCAGGAGTGAGCACTGTTCAACAGGCTTGGGAATAGGCTAAAATGCATATATTCAAATGAACCAGCAGAACTCCATTTATTACAGTTTTTCCATACTTTGAATCAAAGTCTAGTGAGCTACGAGAAAAATTAACATTGAAATTCCCTCCTCCCAACATACAGTGTATATGGGCTAAAGATTCTATTCTTAAAGTAAACATGTAAGAAAAAAAAAATTCTTGAGTATTCTGCTTATTCAGTCTCAGGACCAAATAGCTTTTATTACGTATTTGTGCTGCTGTCTAAAATGTTTTCAGCACTGAACTGGTTCTCACATCTAAGTGTAAACGTACTACTGCCGAGCCAGTGGAATTCATTGTGTCAGCTTATCTGGAATATGTATATAGGAGTAAAGGAAAAGGAAGGTTCCAGCTTTAGCTATTTCTAAAAGCAGAGCAATGGCTTTGCTCATGTTACATGTACTTTGAGAGCTGTTACTTCGTATCTGTATGACTTTAGTACATAATACAGCATGAGGGTCTATGGCTTTCTTCCTGTCAGCTGCCAGGCCTAGGTTGATACCAATGAGCAGGAAGGACAGGAGGTTTTCCAGCAGTAGTGTCCAGGCAGTGCAGCACAGCTTTCCTCGAGCAGCTATGAAAGGTTTTCATCTAAAGATCCCCTGTAAGATTCACTGTATCTACTGAGGGTAGTCTCAGTTGCTTGTGCAAGGAGATAGGGAACTGCCCACCATCAGCAACTCAGCAGAGAAATGTTTTAGGGAATGATCATTTAAACCTCTCCCCCCATACACCACAGCTGCAAGCAATGCACTTGCTGATTCCATTATACAAGACATCTTTGAAAAGATACTTTTTCCCTTGTAAGCTGAAGCCAGTGAATGAATGAGCCCACGGCCAGTGTCATCAATAGAAGCAGGGTGAGACTTCTTAAGAAAATAGTGGAGGTAGGATTAATGCAGAACAAGTTTTTTTAAGAGGCCTCACGTATGTGCTATTCCTCTAGATCTACATACATTGTATCTGAAGAGAATTCAAGATGATAAGTTTTTATCTATGTCTGCCTCACAGATCCTGAAATGGATTAAATTTTGTCATTTTTACAAAATTTATGATATTTGACAGTTGCAGGAGAGGGTATTTTTAAAACAGCCTTGGGAATTTTGCTGCCATTCAAACAGGTTTGGCAGTTTTCCAGGCAAAAAGGTAGCATTTAAATCTTACTTTAGAGCACAGGTGTCACTTGGCCATTGGGAAACTGAGCACACATTCTACAGGAGCACCAGAAATAGCTGTGGGCTAAAATTGTTCCCACATAAGTCTGCTATTAGTCCTCTCCAGAAAGTACAAGAACCTTTTGTTTCATTTCCTTCATCAGACAGCTGCTTAACAAGTGTCTAGCGCTGAAAGGGCAGAGATAGCTCCTGCCTTTGAAAACACATGCCTTGCTGACTGCTGAGTTCTCTCAGAGACCATCTGGGCTAGGGATTTTGTGATGAGTTTGTCAGAGAGTGACTTACCTTCTTATGCAGGGAAGTTTCTGATGATTATTGCAATAAAGCAATAGAGGGAACAGCACAGGCACAAGCTGAGAAAAAAAACCAGATTAGGTTCTTTGTGGTTATGCTTGGCTTTTGCAGTATGTGCCAAGGACTGCTTCATCTCTACAAAATGAAAATTTCATTCAACTCCCATTTTCCCTACAAGTTTCTGTTAAGTTTTTAGCTGAGGCTAAACCAGAGCAGCAGTGGAGTCCTCCATGTATCTTATCACCTCTGAAGTCAGAGGTAGTGAGGAAGTCTCAACTGAGTATCTTTTTGGCAGTACAAAAGGCAGATGCCAGAAGTGCCAGCTTTCAGCACCAAGTACTTGCACATTCTCTGCTGTTTGAGATCAAGCTGGTAGACTTGCCTACAGGAAAATCTGTTGTTGTTCTTCAGCAGTTGCTTTCTACTCGGCAGGAAGGAGTTTTTCTTTTTCCCCCTGAGCACAAGTTAGTGCCAAAGCTTATGCTGCATGAAACGAGCATAAGGCTCAGCTTCCATACTGTGCTGAACTTAAACTGAACTGAAGTAAGAAATGTACTCACTTTCTTAATGCCAGGCAAAGGCATTAAGGACAAAGGATCCTGTCCCCACCAGGATATGCCAATATTTCTTACACATTCGGAACAATCAGTGGATTGGGCTTATCCCCATTAATGCACGGGACTTAAGCTTAGTCTCAGTCTTATATATATATATAATAAATTCTACTTAAATATTGCATCTACAGAGGCTACTAGAATGCCATCACTGTGCATTTCCCTTCAGATACAGGACAGAACACTCAGGTGGAATATTTAAGAGGTACTATGAAATATCCGTATAAATTGTAGTCTAGAGATTCTGGTTATAGCAAATTACTTTTACAACAAAGTTTTCTTGCCTTTTTTTCTTAAGAAGAAATGTCGATGTAAGCATTGAGGATTTGCTTTAATATTGTCTATCAAATAAATACTTTCATATTTTTTCCATAAATAAACCTGGAAAAATTATTGCAAAGGGAACTGATCCTTAGATTTTAACATGACCTCAGGCCACTATCTTAAGCTTTTCTTTCCCCTGTACTGTTTAGCATTTTTTGAACTATATGACAGAGAACATTGTTCTGTTAGGAAGACACAGATTAGCCCGTGGTTGGCCCAAGCCCTCAGTCCTCAAAGATTCAGTGAGATGTAGTACCGTGGATGAATGGTAGCAACACCTTCTATCCCAGCTGCCCCAGACTGTGAGCCTGAGTTCAGTCTTCGTCTCCTGCTGCAAGCTTCATGTAACTCTTTTGTACAGTAATTATGCACTTAACCACACAATCTCTGCAGCCTTTGAACAGCCACCGATTTAGAATTAGTTCTGTGTACATACAGTAGAGGTTTTCATTGCTTCATCTAAAACGACACTGAAATTGTTTGATAATACCAAAGAGAAATAGAACTCCTAGGTTAACACTTGCTTTATACATTCTCATGTCAGGGCAGCTGAAGCAATCATGTATACTTTGATACACCAGAGGCTTATTTTTATACCCATGAAGGCAGCTACCATCATGTTACACTTCAGAATCCATGAAGAGCTTAAGTAAAAAGTAACTGGAGAAAGCTTGTTCATTTGCTTGTACTCCATAGCAATGTATGTTCATTTAAGTCTGTCATATTTATAATTATGGCTTTTATGAATTTTAAAATAAAATGAGTTTTCCATTAACTTATTATACACACAGTTCTGCCTGTTTCCTTGCACATTTGAAGGGTGATTTACCTGCTAAGTCCGGGGCTCACCAAGGAAGAAGGCTGCAGCACGATCTTTCAGCAACTCTTACAGAAGGGTGGAATAAAAGGAAGGGTAGAGGGGGTTCAACACACTTTCAAACTTCCAGATCAATGGTTTCACCCAGCTGGGAGCTGAACCCAATCAGGACATATGCATGGCAGCACACACACAAAATTAATTCATTGCACCCAAGAGAGGGAAGTTTGGATTTCCAGTCAGAACTGGCAAGATGAGCAGAAATATGATAGCAAGGGAGGTTAAAAAAAAGAAGAAAAAAAAAATCACCACCCAAAGAACCCAGGAAAATGTAACAGGTGTTGACTGGGAGGTCTGCAAAAGTGAGATTCAACCACCAAGACTGCTGCTAGTTTTTGTAACTGAATGCAGCACAAGACAATAGCTCAACTATGAAAGTTTAAGTAAAAACACTTAAACACTTAATACAACACTTAAACACTTAATACAACGTGGCACTTCTGTACTGCTTTTCATACTATCCCGGCTTTTCCCCAAGTAATGGTCACATCAGAAGTTAGAACCACAGATTTCTTTCCTAAGCATTTCCTGGGCCTGGGAACTGCTGGCAGTGAAAGATTTCAGCCTTATGGTCTTCAGAAGATGTAAACGTATAAATGTCTAACACATGTATAGCTTAACAGATATAATGTGATGATCTGGTTTTTTTATGAAAACAGGATTCTTAGCCTCCAATTCTGCATGGCTTTACAGACAATTTCAGCATTAGGTACAGAGGTCTTATGTAACAGGATACCTCCCTCCTCCTGCACACTAAGGGGGCTTTGGAGAACCTGATTAAAGCTCTGATCTTGTGGCACAGTTCAGAATAAAAAGTGAACCACCTATGCAGGGATTATCCAGGGAAGCTGGAAAGAGGCACCAGTTGCCCACATACCACAATGGATTCTTACAGCCTGCAGTCTTCAGATGGAAGTGAATATTTGGAGACTAAAGTTGCTGTGGGAGAAGATCTGGTTCCTAGAACTTGAGATAAACTTCACTTGCACAGACTCAAAATGTGGAAAACAAAAATGTTTACTGTAGTGTGAAGAATTTTACATTAACTTCGAGAATAGATACACAAGCTGTGGCAGGGATGAAATACAACAGGACTGCAAAAACATAGAATAGAAAATACTTTGGGCAATACTAAAATTCCCATCAAATTAACAATATAAACTGACATTTTAGGTAAAATGGTGCTTTCAGAAATGCTTTGTCACCAAAACTGAAGAGTCCTAGGATTTTTACTACCACTTATTATCATAATTATCAGACACTACTACTGCCTAACAGCTGCTGGCAAAACATGCCTGTGCCCTTTCTAGTTTTATTGAACACTCTGTCTAGGGCATACTAAAATCCCAAGTCCCTTTAACAGTTATAAACCCCCACACAGTACAACCTACAGAAAAGCTTAAGAACACATTGTCAATCTACACTGGCAATTCCTTTTCTTCATGCATATTTCAAGGGCAAACCCCTTATCATAATCGTCCTGAAAACATCTATGACTCCCATTTTTGAGGAAAAAAACCCCCCAAAACAAATAACACTTAAAGTGCTGAAAAATAATACTTCACTTCTCAGGGGAGCGGAAGGGCAAGGGGCCAATCAACTCTTTTTGGTCACTGGAATCACCTGCAGAGTCCAAGCCAGACTCGGGAAGGTGTCTAGAAAGGGCCTCCCACTGCTGGGCATTATCATCCCCTTCCTGTCATCCGTCTGTTTTATAGGCTTTTAGAGGCATGACTCATTTTATCCTTTCTGTGAGCACCAAGGGAAGAGTGAAGACTTTCAGACCCCACACATGCAACAGTTTTCCTGTATACAAAATATTTCTACAGTTTCAGCATCATACAGACAAATACAGATGTTTAAAGATTATGCCACTTGTACTCAAGAGATCGGTTGTATCTAAAGAGCATTTCATTCTACAAAACCAAAGCCAAACCGCTCTCTGCAAATGTCTGGCTTGAATTTCAGACCCCCGACTGGCATGAATTTACACGGGAACATTACTAGTTATTGCTTCAGCCAGGCTGCTACAAAACAATTTACAAAGTCTGTGAAATATGAGCACAGCTTAAACATTTGATAACTCATCCGGCCTACAAAGGATTTACTGAATAAAAACTTCAGCCCTCCACATCAATTAAACTTCTTAGTGCATTTTTAAATTCTCAGAGTAAACGCTTAAGATTTGGCATATATTATTGGCACAACGTTCTTCAAACACTTAGAAGTTCATGTATAAATATTTAGACTCCCGTTAATCAGGACGGGGCACGAGAAGGACTCAGCCAATCTGGGCAGCTTTCCTGCCCGCGCATATTCCCTCTTTGATTTTCATGCACTGAAGGGAGAGCTGCTTCATTCGGTTATCCAGAGCCAGCCCTTCAGTGGAGCTGCTCCTGGTGCTGCTCCTATTCTTGTTCACTCTGTCGCTTGTCTTGTTCTCAGCCCCTTCTGCCCTATCCCCTGCAAAGAAAGGATTAAACTGGATGTTAAAACCCGGATTTCACTCTACAAGTTAAGCTTCAAGCAGGTGCCTCTGCAGCTTCCTTTGCCAAAGCACAGAAATGGCAGGAGCAGGAGCAAGATGCTTTAACAAAACCAAGTTGGTCTTCCAAGCTGTGCTCATCTTGTGCATTGCATCAGCAAATTAGTGAGAACAGCCTAAGGATGGAGCAGACAAGGGCAGTGGTAATCCTCTAGTCTGAATTAGTCAGCCAGGGCTGGCAGAGCCAGCAAGAAGCTCCTTCTGGCATGTTATTTTTTGTGCAGATTTTGGGGGTTTTTTTTCCCCCCTGGAAAGCAAGTTTTTCAAAAAGCAGGACAGTAATTTAAATAAATAAACTCAGATTTTTCTCCAAATAAATGTACCATGAGAATCCCACTGATCACTTACTTCGTGAGAAATCTCAAACCCCTGCACTAAGACAGAACTGGGGAACATTCCCAGCCAGGAGAACAATATTTAATACATTGTAGACATTTTTGTTAACTTTGAGGCACGGGGCCTTCCACAATTGCATTCCCCAAAGAAGCAGGCAGCAGATCAGAGCATTCCCTGGCATATGCCATGGGGATCTGGGAAGGTTTTCCCGCTCCCTTTATGAAGCTGAAAAACACTGGCCCAGGGCGAATCCAGCTGTGCGTACCTCTTTCAGCTTCACACTCCGGGGAGGAGGCCCCACTGCATTCGCTCCGGGGGCCAAGGACAGGGAAGACCATCCCAAACTCAGAGAGGGAGACAGGGCTGGGCAGATCCAGGCTTCCAGGTCGTGTCACAGGGGGAAACTGAGTGGGCACATCACAGGGACTCGTAGGACCAGAGCTGAAGCTGGACAGCGACTGCGTTTCTGAATCTTCTTCGGACACAAAGCTGCTGCCGTTATCATCCTCAAACACTTCTGAAGCCACTGCAATGTTCACAGAATGTTCCAGTCAGTAATTCAACTCCCCCTTCCTGCACCTTCCCAGGCAAAGGCAGTTTGTCAGGTTTGCATCTTCCATACACAGACACACTGCTAACCCATGGGCTGCCCCTCTGGTTTTCTGCCCCCTGTGCAAAGCCTGAGCCTGGTTCAGCCCTGAGGAGCAGCACACCTGCCAGCCAGGCCAGGCAAGGCCAGCTCTGCAGTAGCTACTGCTCCTCGTGCCAAGAAGCTCTTGGATTTTCACTGGTGCTGCTGGCCTTGTTCAATCGTGGTCTTCAGAAGACAACTTAGGTTAGAGCCCTAATTCCCTGTGTCTGCTTCCCCCAGCACTATCTTGATGCCAGCACAGCCTCCTGGTTATTTAAGGTGCTAATTAGAAAGATATAGGTCCCAAGCTTTCTTTTTGAATGAGGATCACCAAACAACACCAAATTAAAAAAAAAAAAAAACAACATATATTCTTTTCCCTGCTTATGTTTGCTCAGATCTAAATTCTAATTAAAGCAAACCTGCTCCAAACTAACTGTCTAGATTAAGGTGCAGGGTCCTTATGAATAACCAGAGGAGAAACCCACTAAAGGTTCCATTTTGTGCAATACAAGGGTGTAGATTTTGCTGAAATTCAACACACTTCAGAGGCTCATTGCAGGCTGGGGACCAAAGACTTCTGCACACAAGCAGTCCCACGGAGATCAGAAGGTTCTTTGCATGCATCAGCCTCTATACCACACAAGTGTGTGCTGGAATCACACTGGCCTAAGGAAGTCCAAGACACAGCAACACGTCCACAGTGACCTGAGGTTATCTTCAAGTCCTCCTCCTTGCAATTCCTGCCATTGTTAGTGAGACTCAGAATCGCCTTGGAAAAGCAGCAGGAGCAAAGCAGCAGCGTTAACAAAATGGCTCAAAGGAGAAGCTTGAAAGAAGTTCTGTCACCTTGGCAGCCTGGGGCTCACAGGCACCACTTGGACATGAAGGTGCCAGCAGAGGCAGCTACTGACATGATTATGGCAGAGATGTTCAGCCTCCTTCTGCCGGACTTGCAGATTGCAGAACTGCACTTACACGTTGCAAAATTGACCTAAAAGGCTTCAAACATAAAATGGATAACAACATTATCCACCTTCCTGAGCCCCCCTCCAGGGCACTTCATGCTCAGAGACAGCTTTTCTTGTGGTTTGGGTTTTGTTGTTTTGTTTTTAATGAAGTCAAATCCAAGACTGCAGTGGGGCCTTTCTTCTCACTTGCTGCATTTCATCAATACATGGTGAGCAGTACAGGGAACTTTGCAGAGGGGGAAAGCAGTACAAGGTTTGGCAAAAAAGATGTTTCCAATTAGAGTCCTCTGCTTGTCAAGAAGCACTGACATCAGGCAGTCTACAAGCAGCACAACTTAAGCTGTAGCTTCCTTTTCGCCAACTAAATTCACTGTAATGCACAGGAGCATCTGCAAGGGCCCAGAAATTCTTGCTGATGACGAGGTATTTTATCCAACTCCAGCAGACAGAAATCAAGACATAAAAGGACCTTGGTGGAAGCCTCCCCTCATGTTACAACGAGAGCTTAATCCAGGCTGTTTTAGCTGTTAAGTCTGGCAGGCTGCTAGTCTTGCCCTGTCATAACCCAGTTCTGTGCTGGCACCAGACACAAGCTGATGTCTTTCCGCCCATGTCAGACTGGGCAATTCAAAGAGAGGGACGAGCCCACACTGCTGGTCCTTGTCTGCAGCCTCAGCAGCCAGTGGAGCCAGCAACTAATACTAATTAATATTAACTTTACTGGCTCTTTCTGCCCCTATATCCTAGGGCCCTGAACTCCTTCAGCACAAGATACCCTTAACTCAACTGTATCTAAGCCTTTCAGGAGGCCTTCTGCATGAGGAGGGAGACTTCCAGGTATCCAAAAGAGGCAACTCCTGCCTAGCTCAGAAAGGGTCAACCTCAGGAATTCAGGGTGGCAGAAGATAAGCAGCCACACCAAAACCTGGCTGCATCAGCTGTCCAGACACAGCACTCACTGCTGCAACTCAGGTCCCGGCTGCACAGTACTGAGTGAGAGAGCGCCAACACATCATGCAGAAACTCCTGCCATTGCAGAGGGTGGAGGCCAGCCCAGGGCTGCCTCCCAGCTCCCACAAGGCTGTATCACAGGCCTACAAGGCCTCAGTGCCAGTACACACTGGTGTCTATGGGGAAATTGCATCTTCTGCCTTTGGGCACCAGGGTTGTGCAATCGTGAACTCCTGCAATCCCGACCTAGACTTTCCCCTGCAGAAATGAAGCTGAAATACAAATTAAACTGGAATTCGTGGGACTGGGCAGCAAGAAGATGACTGTCTGCATCAAGAAGGAGAAAAGGTGTCCAGGAAGGAGGCAAAAGTAAGCCACATGCAATGTCCATCTATCCACTTTCACCCACAGCCAGGACAAATGCAAACTCGCCAAATAACAGACCTTGCAACACAAGGTCCCCACGTGCCACCAGAAAGCAGAGGTTACCTTGCTTGCTTGGAGCTTGCTTGGAGGTTGTTGTCACCTATCTCTCCTACAGAGCCCCTCAGCACACTGCACGAGCACTGCTTCTTCACTTCCCTTGTTCACAGCACACATGCTCTGCTGAAATCACATCTTGGCAAAAGACTGCAGTGCCAAGGAGCTTATCCTTACACACTTCCGTGTGAGCATCACACCATTCTGTACTACTGCAGCCACAACTTGAGTTCCTTCTGCCACAGGCCCAGCACTGGAAGACAACACTTGATCCAAAATGTCTGTTCCCAGACTGGCTGAATGATCTGCGACAGCCTGCGACCACCCCGGGCGAGTCACTGCCAGCAGCAGCACTGGCTTAAAATTAGACACGTGCTTTGAAGTGTGTTAATTTTGCTCCTTACACACAGCACTGTACAAAAAACTAGAGGGATATTAAGGGAATGGCTCATGCACTTTAACTCATTACCCCTTCCCTTGAAAATTGGCTATTAAAGAATGTAATCAACTCCTTCAATAAACAAGAAGCGTCAGAACTTAGCCACAGTCCCACAACAGCCAGCAAATTTCAAAACTGCAGAATGCACAGAGCAACCCTAACGTCAGCATTTCTCATGATGCCCATGGGATATTCCCAAGCACGACAGTGCTCTGTACTCACTGGAGACGGTGTCTGACTCTGGTTTACTCGCTGACAGGTCTTCCACAGAGGTATTGCTCCCCTCGGCACCCACGCCACATCCTCGGGGCCCCATGGCAGAGGACCTTCTCCTCTCATGAATCTCATCTGAGATCATCTCCAGATTTTTCAAGGCAGTCTTATACTCTCCCTTTGCCAGGGCCAGTTTGGCCTGCAGGTCATCCACTGTTTTCTTCAGTTGCTAACAAGGGAGACAGGTATTAGATGGACTTTCACTACAAACAAGGCACAGCACACAGTTCCCTGTTATGTGTCCAGGCGCCCTGGCTCTGCACAGGCAAGCACAAACCAGGGCTGGCATCTAGGGGATGGAAGAGTTCAGAATGCAGAAGCATCCTGGCAGAAGCAGTGGCACTTGTGATGGAGAAAACAGCAAAACCAACCACAGGAGCCAGGGACTGGGACTGCCTCTGGAGTGCGGTCGTGGCCCCTGGCTAAGCACAGAGCAGAGGCTCTGTTAACATGTGAACATGCAGGGTCTCTCCTTAACAGGAATGCACTCCCAGCTATGTCACTGTTTATCCCAGAACCACCCCAAGGTTTGCTGGCAGCCCCTCTCTGCTGGGCACAGCAGGGCTGGGGGTAACCCCTGAGGGGGCTAAGCCCCACTCTCTGCTGAGCACCAAACCCGTCACTTCTGCTCATGACACCTGCAGAGCAGAAAGCAGCAAGCCTCAAACCCTGACAGCTGTAGTGCAGCAGTTCCTGTGTCCCCAGGCACAAACAGCACCCTACAGGAAGGGCAGAAGTGTTGCACATCCTATTTCCCAGAGGGGAAAAAACTGATTGCGTGTCTGTGGCTGTCTCAGTGCTGGTTTTTACTGCGCATTGAAAGCAATCTGTGCTGTCTTTTTTCATACAGTTTACACAGTCACCTTGCTCCAGGAAGGCACTGAGCAGCTGCCATGGAGAAGCAACAGGCCCACAAACAGCGGGCCTTTGCCCATGGAAAAAAGGGTATTTCTCAAAAGATGCTTCTAGGCAGATGGGATTATTGGGCTGGCACCCAGCCCAGGGCAGGCAAGGGTTCAGCCTGATAGAGCAGCAGCTGCAGGCAGGCAAGGCAGAGGAGGAGAGGGCACCCATGCCTGTATCCTGGCAAGGAAAAAGGTGCACGCCAGAGTGTCTGAGGCTTACAAAATGCTGTTGAATCTCAGGCAGCCCAGGGAAGGGCTCACAAAACTGTTGTGGGATGTGCCTTGCACCCCAGACAAAGAATGGGATTCCTTTTCTAGCTAGGCTCCTACTGACCCAGCACCCCACTGGAGCCTTCCTGCACCCATGGCCAGCAGTCCAAGGCAACGTGCTCCACATAAACCCTGAGCACATCCCACACAACGACAGCACTGGCCACTACCCTGCAACTCTGAGGAGCCAGGCTCCCAGTTTTGGGGGCCACATGCAGCAAAAGTCACTCGAGTAGAGAGGGATTCTTGCATTTGAATTTGTAGGGCTACTCTGCCCTCTCAGCCCTGGCAGCTCCAAGACTGGCTGTAACAGCAGGGATTACCATCCTACACAGAACTGCCATGCCCACCCCAGGGCCACTGTGCCCTGCAAGGCATGTGCTATGCCCAAGCACTGGCTAGACACCATTGCATCACACAGAATGCAGTGCAGAGATGCCAAAAAGCCCTGGAAGCCTATCCAGCCAAATCCCAAATCCCCCTTATGCCAAACCCCAAATCAGAAATTCACATCTGTGTGATGTTTAAGCACTGCAAGCAGGTTACTTATTCTGTTAATTGATCCAACCAGTGAACATAAAAGAGCACCCCAGGAGAGTAAAGCAGTCTGAAGCACAAAATATAGGGGGGAAAAAATGAAACCCACAACAAACAAATAAACCCCAGACACATTAAACTACAAGAAGCAAAGATAGTCAAATTGTACTCTTTTGGTTCTGACAGAGTTCAAACACTTGTATTTCATACAAGGAAACAAAGACTCTCTTAGTCTTTTATCTTTAAAATATGCTTAGCAAATCGCTCAAGAGGTTTTGAATTGGTTTTGTATAGAAACACAACACAGTTGTCAGAGCACTTTAGATGCAATTTCAGTATTTACTGTAAGCAGTAAAGAGTTTCAGATGGATCTGAATTACATACATACCTCTAGTTGGACATAGTACTTTGCCTTGAGTTCAAAATAAGGTCTGTGGAAAAACAAAGAACAGTTGTTTACAATCACTGGGACTGAATGCAGCGTACTGGCGTGGGAGTTGCTCTCTTTGCAGCATTAACACAGCGATTTTGTGTATCACTGCAATCCCAAGAGACCACTATGCAGATGATGGAACACCTACACATGCTCTCAGTGTCTCTCTCTTACTCTCTAATGCATCTATTTCTCATGGTATTTTGACCTAAATACAGATTGCAAAATTCCAGTTTTTGGAGTTGACAGCATAATTCCTCCAGGCCTAGATTCTGCAAGATATTTAAATGTAACATCCAGCTTCAGGCATAGGCATCCTCTCTCTAATCAGCTAATTTCTGAGCCCACGGCACACGTAAATTCCCACAGAAGGTGAACCTGCTCTGTGTTCCGGTGTGGGGGGTGGAGGGGCAGTTCTTGGGTTTTTCAGTGAAGGAGAGGGTGTGAAGGGAGGTCGGAGCACCACATACAAGGGCCCAGCACTTCCCAACAGTGGCCCACCAGGCACTTCCCTTAACTTGCTTATAAGGTTGCAAGAGGACAGGGGTATAAGAGGTGCAATACAAAGGCTAGAAACCACTTTCCAGCCTCAAAGTTTTGAAGCCCACAAGCCAATATCATCTGATACAACACTGAGCAGCACAAAAAAAAAAAAAAAAAGCTCTATTATTTCAGCAGGGCTCACTGCCCTCCTCCCCTCTCAGAAGCTCTCCTGGAAAGTAAGGGAGAGATAAACAATCAGATATGGTTTCACATGAAACAGAATGTGAACTACCCTTGTTGTGGTTCTACCCTGACAGCAAGGCTCTCCTGAGCTGTAAGCCCTACTGCAGCTGCATTTTGGACTGTGCACCAGAATTCAGGAGAGTGAAACTGTAGCTTTCTGATCCTATACTCTTCGAAGGGTCAAATTCACTACACAGTCCCACACAAAATAACTGAGTTGTGTTTCCATTAGAGTAGGTTATTTCCAGCTCTGATAATTTTAAGCACCTTCCCACCATCACCAGGAGTGCACAGCCAAGTCTCGATGTTGCCAGTGACAATGATCCAGACAAAATGCACCTCTGCCTTCCCTTACTGGGACATAACCCTGCCCAAGGCCACACAGATGCACCTACCAGGCAGGATAAAACACTGCAGTGGAGAATTTGGATCCAACAGATAAAGGACTCCTACAGCTGTACCCCAAAGCAATGGGAGCACACAGATACTGACAGAATGGTGTTGCAGGAAAACACGCACAGGGAAAGCAGGGAAACCCACTCACCTCAAATGACCCGATTCTCAACCTTCCTTACCCTGGTGCCAGTTGGGAGGGAACAACCAGGCTTGAGTCCTAACCTCCCACTGGCTTCCACAAGCCCAGGGAAAAGCCCCCTCTCTACCAGCGACAAGCACGTGAGTGTTTGCATGGTGTGAAGAAACAATACATATATTCATGTGTGTCTACACAAACACATACACATGCACAGACCAGCAGGGATATTTACTTGCAACAGGTAAGAAAAAGTCGCCTCAGCCACTGAAAAAAGATCCAGAGCCTCACACATAAACACTCCTGCTCACTCATGGCCCCCACACAGCCGGGCACCTGATGCCAGCAGGAACCAGGGCACTGGCAGGGGAGGGACTCCCATGTCCTGGGGTCACTTCATTCCCTCACATCCATGGCCCTGTAGCCACTGAGGGCTGGTCTGTAACTCAGCAGGGCGGAAGAATCGCTCACTGATGCAATAGGTGCCCTACAACACCGGCTGGCTGAGTCCAGAGCACTGCACAAAGTGCTTTTCAAGTCGACAACAGGAAGAGTGAAAGGCACTTTGCCCAAGTCACCAGAGCAGAAAGTGACTTCCAAAAACCAGCTAACACAGGCAAGTTCATTATCCTACAGCTAAGAGGCACTGAGCCAGAAGATCTGGTGACTGTTAAGAACACGCAGCCATATGCACATTCACAGCTTGCAAGCAAGTAAGCACCCAGAAACTAAATCAAAAGCAAAACCAAAACAAAACTATCCAATAATCCTGCGCTCATCAACTTTACACAGCAAATCATCTAAATTACTTTCCTCCAGGATGCCCCAGTCTTGCTTTCAAAATAGTAATGCTTTAAGTATCTTAATCCAAACTGAAGCAAGGAGCAAATGCACATCATTTTCTGCCCAAAAGAGAGCAACTCATTCACCATGTCTATCTATGAGTTTAAGGAGAAGATGAACAAAAGGCCTGAAAGGCCCAAGTGTTAGAGCCAGTGCTCCCACACCACCCAGGGAGAAGGTCAGAGCAGGATGCTGGTGTTAAGTCCTTCCTGAAAAGCAGCTAGAGGCCAGCTACACCCTACAATACAAACAGTCGCCAATTCAGCAGCCTCATGTCCCAGTTTCTGTAGCCACTTGACAGCACTGATGTTTTCAGCTCAACTGCAATTTTCCTTTATGTGAAAATTGCAATGCTGGGAGACAACTGACCTTTCCAACAACCCTATGTAGCATGATTTCAAAGACATCCATGACTATTTATGCCACCAGGCATCTTCCACATCAATGCTAGGTTAGAAGTGGCATTTCTGTACACCCTTTATTAAAGGATCTCCAAAACACCCTACCTAGATGGTTTATGCTGCAGTCAGCCCTGCTGTGAGACAAAAAAATATGCTGGGATCCTTCCACAGAAGTGAAAACCAGCTTGGCCCGAGAAGAATGACAAGAGACACCCCTCCGAGGGTAGTTCCAGCAAGGAAATGAAAACTCAGAGGCACATCACACAAGAGGCCGCTGGGACGCCAGGCTCCACACCATCATTATAGAAAGCTATGTAGGACCCCACTGACAACATAATCACGGTCTTTATTTTAAATCTTATTGCAAGGAAGGAACTCCTGGCAGCCAAAACTGTTCTCAGATATTGCCCTCATCCAGAGGAATCTGTCATTTAGTGATCTGATGATAGTTTTCACAGCCCCTGTGCAGTGCTAGACAAACAGCATGCCGCTCATCCTAGGAAGTCACACCACTACACTGTTTTGGCAAACATGCCTCCATCTTGCTTGAGAAGTGCTAATCCTTTCCTGAATTGAGCAAACTCCAATCAAAATAGATTTTCAGTTGACCAATTTCACCAAAAAGTCATTTTTAGATGGAGGGGATTAAACGCTAAATACAGCAAGCAGATTGTTTAGACAAGACACAGTCTGGAAATAATAAAAAAAAATGACTGCAAAATATAAAGAGGACTAAGAATTGGTTGTAAACAGGGCCAAAATTTTACACAGGTTCCGAGCAAAAAGCTGTTTCACTTCTCTGCAAGAGAGCCAAACTGCACAGCAAATGCAGACACAACTACTAATGACACGAGCTGCTTAGCTATGCCCTCTGAAGGGTATTTCCTTCCCCAGGAACGGCTCTCACACAGCTTTGCCACGTAAAAAAGTCAGGAAGTAAACTAGCCTCATGTACAGCACATTACACCCGTGCAGTCTTGCACCTTTCGCTGTTGCTTGCTTTGTTGCTCTCCTAACTAAAAATAAGAACTGTGAACAATCCTAGGCTGTGAAACATCTACACACACAGCTCTGCAGACAGCACCTGCGTGGATCCCATGAGCCTGTTCCTCAAGTCACACCACCAAGGAGTTCAGTGCACTAGAACAACACCAAGATGCTGCTCAGAAAAGGTTTCTTATCGCATGTAGTTCACCAATCTATCAAGTCAGTGTTTCAAAGGACACTTAGAAGGACAACAAGGACAAATACCAGTACCAATTGTGCTGTGAGGCTGCTGCACACAGAGAGGAACCCAAAGAGTGATACACTTCCACAAGTTCAAAAACCCCACAGAACAGGTATTTCCCCCAAACAGCTTTCACCACTAAACCCCTCTCCAAACGTAAAACATACTTTGATTTATTGATGGCTCTTTTCAGCTTCTTCTCCAGTTGTTTCATCCTTCCCATGGCAGCATTGTATTTGGCTGCAGTCTCCTTGTGAACCAACTCACTTCTCGTTTTGGTCTGTTCCGCCTCCATGACCTTCAAGAGGGAGAAAAAAACAGGTTTGTTGAGCAGCAAGACAGAGTGATCCACTTCTTATCATTTCAATTAACAGCAGCTTTATAATCTCTCCAATCAGCTTATGTCAGGAAAGTGAGGGCATAGAAAAAAATTACTTTCAGTGAACCTACTTAAATTTCTCTCCCGAAAAGAGCAACATGTCAGGTCTTCAGATACTGTGTAAATTTCGACAGAGGTGTTACAGGTTTTCACATAATCTCTCTTACAGGAAGTTCAGAAGACCCTCAGCTTTTGGGATCATCTATTTTTTAACCCAGTTAGACATTCACAAGTGGAGCAACACCAGCAGAAGTCACCCAGTTACATTCAACAGCGATGTTTCTGTTTCCTCCTGCTTCTCTCTCGGGAACTTGACTTCCCCAGCAGAGAGCTGGCAGGTTGCTCAGCTCCTGGCTGCAGCCCCATCACTCTGGAAAGGGCTGAACACCAACCACAGCAGAGGGAGGACTCAAATACAGTTTGGCCTGAATCACCAGTCACTAGAAAACTGTGTGTCTGAGATGGCTCTTCTCTTAAAACAGCTGACATGCCTGAAATCACACTTTCAACACTGAAAATGCAAAGGTTCAAGCCCCAAGCTGACACCCCCACTACACAGACAAGTGAAGCTGTGCTGATGACCAGCCCAGAATCCTCATGTATCAATATATCTAGAACACAAGTCTGATAAGGAGCAGTTGAGGGAGCTGGGGGTGTTTAGCCTGGAGAAAAGGAGGCTGAGGGAGACCTTATTGCTCTCTACAGCCGCCTGAAAGGAGGGTGTAAGCCCAGTGGGGGTTGGCCTCTTCCCACAGGTAAGAAGCTACAGGAAAGAGGAAAGGGCTTCAAGCTGCTCCAGGGGAGGTTTAGATTGGATATTAGGAAAAATTTCTTCACTGAAAGGGTTGTCAAGCATTGGAACAGGAAAAGTAAATGTCTCTCCATTAGCTTCACTGTTGGTATCCCATAGCCAAGCTTTGCCAGTAATTCTATCCAGGTACTTTCATTATCCAAATTTGAGATGTCAGAGGTGTAAGTCAGAAAATGTGTTTTATTTAGCGCACTACCAGTCAAGATCCAGACAGGAAGGTGACTGATTTGTTTAAAGTCACAAAAGTGGTGACGCCTCTTTGTTGGTCTGGCAACGAGGGGAAGCAGGCGATTTTTTTAAGCTTCCTTTCTTGCAGCTAAGAACGTATTCATGCAAAAAAATGGCAGGACTTGATTTTCTCCAGTACTGGATTTTGAAATGCCTCAGCTGTGACACCAACTACTCCACAACTTCAAGCAAATTTGCTCCAACTGGCTCCCACCACCAGACTGTGCATCCGAGCTCTCAGATGCAGAGAGAATATTCAAGATATCTTGATTTTAAATAACCTCACCCACAAAGCTCTAATTTTTGGGAAAAGTGTGCTAGCCCTCCTCAGGCTGAGCTGAACAGGGAAAAGAGATGGTAAACTCTGACTTGCTTGGAGCGCTGCTCCTCTCAGGAAAACTCTCACATTGTCCTTTCTGATGCCTAAATGAACGTGTGAAACTGCCAAAGCCAAACTGCATCAGCATCAACACGGATCTCTTGCTGCCACACCTGGAGGCCACTTCTTGCTCATCTGTGCACACCACTCATTATTAAAGAAAGGAATTGCTAGAGAACTTTAGACTATGAGAAATAAAGATTTTCAAAGGATCCTTTGATCAGATATAAAATAATATACTCAACTCCAACATCCTTCAACTTTGTCATATATATATGGCATCCATTTTCAAAGAAAGAGGAAAAAAAAAAAAACTATCAGGCTCATAACACACTCTCTCCTGGATCCTGAAAAATAAACTGCAGCCTCTTATCTCCAACAAGTGTTTTAAAGCAGACTTGCCTTAGTGAAACATGTCAGACAAGGCTGGTTTTAACGTGGAAGTCTCTTAAATTAAACTGCAGTCTCCAAAGACTGCACAGAAGGTGGTTCATCTTCTTTCTAGTGTGGCAAGGAAACTGCAATTTAAAAACGCCGTAAGCTACAAAATAATGGAGCAACTGGAATTCGCCAATGCTCAATTACATGTCAGTCCCTCACATCCATTCCTGCAGCAAAATTAGCATGAACTTTGATATCTGGGATAAATCAGATGATAAGTATCACCAACACCAGGGTCATAAAGCAGGTTAGGTGTCCAGTATCATGCTGATTTTTCAAATGCTCCATATCAAACATCACAGAAACGCTGAACCCTGCAGAACTGGGATTTGAGGATGACAGATTGCAAATGCCTCAAAATATCTCACAAAATGTGGAATTTGCTGCCAGCCATATAAACCCATGTTCATTACCTTTTCAGAAAGAAAGAGGGGAAAAAACAAAAGAAAATCTCTCTCCCACACACCCTTGCTTTCTTATGGGCAATCTGTCATCATGCTCACATTGTCTGCACAAGTCTGCAGAGACAGCCTGTCCCCTTTCCCTGGGACAGCAGCTCAAGGTACATGCCCTAGGCTGAGGATAATACCTGGGAGAAGGCTCAGAAAAAGACAGAAAGGCTTGTGAAGGAAAGTACTTTTTGTTAGAGCTAATAATACATTTGGTGAAAAAATTGCAGTGTCAGATGGACTTGTAAGCAAGCTCTTGGTCACAGTTACCAAATAAGCTGTTAAGTCTAACACAAATGCTGCTAGCACCCACCTTGCCTTGTAGATGCTCCTAAGCCATCACAGATGCAACAGCATCACTTAGAAAAATGCAGAGAAAGAAGTGGCAGAGAAAGAAACAAAGGCTGCTCAAGACACATCTCATCTCCTTACATTGTACCTGCCTTCCAGCTCACCCTTGGGGTGAACAGGGGACATATTCTCGGACAAAAACACCCAGAACGGATGAATCAATCACTGGGCATTCCTGTAGCCCTTGCCTGTCCCTCACAACTGGATCACCTACTCCAGGCAGAGCTCACTCTCCCAGACAGCACAGGCTGTAAGGTACAAGTAATGGAAAACAAAGCAAGCAAAAACCCCCAACACAGGGATTGATAAATTCCTCTTCTCTCCTTCCCTACCAGTTGTCTGGAAAAGGAAGGTCAGTGTAGAGTATATATTTACCATCAGTAAGTCTGCACAAGTAGCTTTGGTCCACCCAAAGTATTTCCATAATCCGAAGTAAAAAATGGACTCCAGGCAAAATTTCAGTAATAACAACAAATGCAAAAGAAAAATTTTAGCAGTGGAGTTGAGCAAAGCTGATCATCTAAGCCAGAGAATTACTCTGGGGGGACTGTTTCTTTCACAAAAAATTAAATTCATTGTTCTTCTAGGCGAAAAATTAAAATTAAAAGAGGAAAGAGACAATGCAATATGAGTAAACCAGGAAGAGAGAATCAACAATACAATGGACTGCAAAAAATCACTGCATTTCCAGGATAAAATGACAGAGAGGTTAGGACAAGGAAGGATGTGGTATTTTTGTTGTTTCTTTCACAGACTTTTCTTCTCCCCCTTTTTCCTCTAAGTCTTTCTAGCTGCAGGAAGTATCTCTCCTCTCTACATCACAAAAGCACCCACACATTTTACACTGACAGATGGTACTTCATGGTGTAATATCAAAGAGAGCTTCACAAGCCAAATTAATCCAAGAGGGAGCATGCCTCCTCCCTCTTTACTCTTCCCTCATCCTCTCCTTTTTAAAATGTCTCATGATCAAGAGCCAAAACATTTCTTCTCCCTGCCAGAATTTATGAACTGAACGTATCTCAGGAAAGACTGTAAAAGCAGAACCTTTTTAAGACTGTAGATTGCATCAGCAATTAGAAATTAGCAATTTCTCTTGAAATTCATGAAGGGTCTTCCTTTCTGCTCCAGCTTGTCTCAAACTAGAGGTAACACATCTGTCAGTACTTTCCTTTTGTACATCTTTATGAACTATTTTCAATAGGAGCAAAAATGTGAAGATCTTTTTCCTCCATCCCTCCGAAATTCAATATCCTTTGGTCCTTTTACAGGGTACTCACTCTTTCACAGCCCTGCTCTCTGCACCCCAAAAAGCAGCATTACAATTCCAGGTACCAACAGGCTGGTACTCACTAGCAAAAACATCATCTCCAGATTTTAAAGAGACACTGAAGTTACCAAAATCCTGGTAAGCCAATGGCTAAGTACTTTTCCTCCCCAGACAGCCTAAGAGCTCATCAAGCCTGTCGACATTTCCATTATAATCAACAGAGAATTTATCTTAAAATGAACTTGCCCCTCTGGCCACATGAATTGCTCTCCAGACACCACTTACTGATCAGATCGCCTTTCATCATAATGGAACTTTTGGCAAGTAATTGTGACACACAGTCAGGTTCTAGACACCTGACACTGATGAGCTAAATTCCAATCTAAGTGTCATTACACTTCTCAGATCTGTGGAAAAATGGATATCTAGGAAAAAAACCACAGGACTTTACCCCAAAATACGCATCAAGTTAAGAGTAGAAGTGGGCAAAGCAGCTGCCTGACTTGAAGGATTGAACCACAGTCCGGTGCTTCACTGCTGTGAACACTTAGCTCAAGCACAGACATTTGCAAGGATTACTTCCATCTTTGCAGGCAGGTAGGCAGGAATCCAGCTCCTGTTTATGCTCCTAGCTTCCTTTGGAAACATAGCTCAAACTGCAAAGCAATTTCTGAGTGACAGCCTATACCCCCTGTACCTGTTCATGCTCCTTCTGCCTGCTCCATGAATAGAAAGATTTTCCACACGTTATGCTTCCAGCTCACCCAGGAAAAACAAAACTTCGGTAACTCTCCCGTTTCACATCAGTTGAATTGTATGATTTTCTACATCAGGGGCTACAAAAGTCTTGTTTACAGAAGCCCAATAGATTGCCACATTAAAAATAGTGTTAATAGCTTTTCAGACTATCAAGACATCAAAAAGCAATTAAAACATAGAACCCTTATCTCTATTTCCTCCCAGGGAGGGTCTGGAAACAGCATTTCCCGTTTGGTACTCTGGAACCCAAGTTTTTGTCTATATCCATTAGGTCAAGTGCAAAAGTAACCTGGCAGCATTTCCACACGCAGATGTATAAGAAATCAGTTTCTCGTTTGTTCTCTTGCCTACCCTTTTTCTTTACGGTGTTTGTCAGCTACCAAGCTGCTACAGGGCTCAGGTTTGGTTCCAAGTTTCAGATTAATTCAGTAAATCCTGCTGCCTGTGCCTAAGAATAGCAAATAAAAACACTTTACTCTTGCCTGACATTTCTATCAGTAGAGAAACAAATGAATTAGTAGCCCGCTTCTAACATCTGGCTCAGAGGTGCTTTTCTGCACTTGAGTCCTTGCCATACAAGTGCAAGATTATTCTCTGCCCAGTACCACTGCCATCTATAAATACATGCAAAAAAAGCTAGAAAATCCAAATAACCAGAGCGCAAAAGCTTTCTCCAAGACCAATTTTATATGCGCAAGTAGAAGACATCTATCCCTTAATCCTCAGCCTTCACCCTCAGAAACAGTTTTTTCCTTTAGTGATTTCTCATGTAATTCATAGTTAATGATCTGAGTTGTCAGCAACACTGTGGCAGTCAAGGAGAACTTTTGTTCTAGAAGATCTCATCCTCTAACCTGTTTTCATCCACAGTTTGCTAGAGAACGTCAACATTTTCTGCTCCCCGAGATCCCAGTTACTCTGCCCCACTGAACACTAAGCACTTCACTAATTGTATGCACTGAAGCCAAGTGAAGTTTTCACTCCACTCTTAGGGAAGATATAAAACTCAGTCAAGCACTCCAAACAAACTAATGTTGGGTGTGTTCAGTCAGGACTACCAACAGCATTTTCACCCTTCTTGGCTGTGGCCTTAGCCTTAAGACCTTCACCATAGCCAATGAAAATCACAAGAAACACTTCCATGTAACTCTTTCAAAACCTTTTGCACCCTGGAAAGGTGCAGATGGGTGTTTTCTGGGAACTGAGATTACCCAGACTATTTTAAGCACCAAGAATTGTTGGATAACAAGTTTTCCATTGCAGGAACCCTCAGCTGCTCTATGCAGTCCAGTCAGCACCTAGGAGATTTTATAGCTGCAGTAAATACACCTAAGTTACTTATCTGCTGTTCAGCTGTAACAAATCAGAGGCATTATGGCTTGGACCAGCCCCCCAACAAGCAAGTATCCTGCAATCAGTGATGGCACCTATCAACACCACCAGCACGACTCCACCAAACACTGCCAGCAGCCATCTGCTGCTCTGAATCACTGGGCTTGCTCATCTCAGGTGCACACCTCTCACAGACCATCAAGGAACAATCAAGGGCTGTAGAAGGACACAAGGATGCCTTTGAAATAGCCAGGGAAAAGAAGAATTCCTTTGTACTCTCAAACTGCCATTGTTTCTTTCCTCACCCACAAGTTTCTGTTATGCCAGCTGGAGAGAGGTAGGTGGCAGATGTGATTGCTGCCACTGTCCACCAAAACTCAGCAGTTTAGCAGCCAGGAGCTCTAAGCAACTCCTTTGATGCTGCCAGTTTTCTCATCTATCAATTCTGAGAATCAAAAAATTATCTATTTCTGGACTTTGTTCATATTGAGCAGGGATTACAGCTAGAAAAAATGACAGCCAGCACACACACACGGCAAAGATGGGTCTCTCCTCGTAAACACAGAGGTCACCAGATCTGCATACCAAATGATAACAGGGACAATAACACAAACAGTACCCTGGAGTTCATTTTCTTATTAATATGTACCAGGTTTTCTATCACTCCCTTAGACATAGCCAACATCCTTTCTGTTCCCTCTTTCTTCATCAGGCAGCTGGATTTTAAAATTCACTCTGAAATAGAGGCTTTCTTATAACTGAGAAGCTTCTGCAACAGAACAGAGCTGTTGCATTGAGGACTGCAAGACAATACAAGCATTGTAGGGCACGATAGCATGTTTGGAATAGCAAGTTCAGCTTCACTGGCATATTAAGGAAATGACAGAACAAAGGTTTTTAACTTCGATTTTTGGTTCTTTTATGTTAAAAAAAAATTCTGCTTTTTTTTTTAAACAGACAGAAAAAAAAAGAAACAAGACAAATGACAGGAAAATTCTTCTTGACACCTGCTAGAAAGAATACTGCCTTTCTTTGTTAGATGGTTCATCTCTCCTGTAAGTTTAAAAAGACTTTACAAAGGAGGTAGGACCTTGTCTATATTCCAAAGTTAATTCAGGATAAAGCAGCATGCAAGCTTAAAAAGCAACACATAATTTTGAGTAATTCTACATTTAAACATACACTTCTGAAGCAAAGTTACTGGTTCAATTTAGTCCATTCTAAGAAGAGGTTACATTAAAATTGGAACATGTCCCTGTTTTTCCAGGGTAAATGCTCCCATAACACATGTATGCAGGAATAGGCATCCCCATGCAATTATTCTGGCACAACAAATGCAGATATCCCTTAAGACATTGTTTACCCCTGTAATATAGATGGTAATAACTTTTTTTTTTCTTTCTGTAGAGAGCTACTCCACTACTACAGCACCCCCAGACAGAGAACTGTAACTGTCCCAGAAGCAGCCCAAGGCCCAGATCGTCTAACCTCAGGCTTCATAATTTTTCATAGCTTCACTTCCTACATGCCGTGTATCTGGACCAAAAGAAAAATCTGGCCTTTCAGAAACTGGGCCTCACACACCACAGGAGAACACAAAGCATGGAAAAGGCAGATGCTGGGGCAAGTTTGTATTACCCTCTGAGTAGCGTGGTTGAGCATCTCTTGCCAGGCAGAGTCAAACTGACGCTTGTCATCTTCCAGTAGCCTCTGCTCAGCAAGCGAAATGGTCTCTTTGGCAGCACGCAGCACTTCAGTGGCCCTCTGAAAGTCCTGAGTCGCCCTCTGAGCCTCCAGCTGAGCCTAAAGAAGGAAAAAAAAAAAAAAAACAAACAGTTGGGATCAGAGACAAAGGAAACCTCACAATCACGTTTAGAGGATCTACAACACTAATCCCAAGACTTTAAAAGAGCCACACCAGCGTCACTACTTCCCAACCTTTTACTTGAAGTGACACATATTTTTCACTGGAGTAAGTCCTGCTAAGACAGCAGTTCCCACCCAAAGAGGTCATTTGCCAAGAAGTGTCTCATGGTGTTTGTGGTCAAAACACTCTCAGCTGATGACCTACTAATCAGCACCTGGCTGAGAGATAATCCCTAATGATGTAGGTTTAATCACTGAGAAACAAACCAAAAGAAAGCACAATGGCAAACTTGTGGCACGTCAAGAATACACTGAGAATGGCACTCCCTGAGTTTAGTCAGGGTGGATTTTTATCTGATACACCATTAATCACGCTGAAGAAATATTTTGGAATTATTACCTTGCTATTAAGCATAAACAAGTTCTCTGAGATGGTGGCCACTAATTCTTTGGACGTTCTTTTACCTTGCTATCGCTGATACACAACTGGTGCAGTAAGTCCGCAGCACACAAACACAAGAATAACCAAGGGAATTTAAAAAAAAAAATCTTTACCCGAATTTTTCTACATTATATATTTCATAGATTTCTATTTAAAGGACTATTTTTGAGCTGTTTTGCTCAGAAACACAAACCTTCCAATCTAAGCCTCACATTCAATTAATTGAACATCCAGGACTATGAAGACAGTTTTCATTTACACTTCAATGATTTTTGAAAAATAAACTGGAATTACCCAGTCTATACCTATGAGAAATGTCTTTGACCAGACACGACTGACAGAACAAAATAATGAACAAAACTTTACATATCATGATATACACAGAAGGAGTCTGAGAATCAAACAGGAGAAAGGACTCTGACATACAGAATACCACATTGAGGAAGATGAAGTCTTATGAATAAAGAAAGAGGTTTTAGTGTGAAGAAATGGTGGTAATTTGGGAAGTGGCTAAAAATCCCTGATTCAGAACAAGTGGAACAAAGGTGCGTTTCTCCAGCAAACAGCTGGCTACACCCCCTCAACACCAGCTGCATCAAATACCTCCACACTTGAGACACCACAGTTATTTGTAAAGGTAATGGAAAAAAACCCTTCCCTCCCAGCCCCATGGCAGGGGAGATGGACTCCCAATTTAAACACAAGTCTCAAAATAAAGCGGAGTAAGTTTCCCTCACCATGTCCTGAAATAGCAGCTAACTCTTCTTACTTCCTTCCCTCTCTCACAAGGAGGTACTTCACCCCAAGGTAACCACACAAAAATAGGAATTATGTGTCAGAGGTCCTTCAGTTACTAGCTAGAGAGGGAAATCAAAGTCATCACAATCAGAGCAGTAATTTCCTCCCAACCAAGGTCCCTGATGCATTTCCTTCTCAAGTGGCTGTTGGTGTTTTCCACAGAGAAGTTCATCTAACCATGTCCTTCGCCGTTTTCAGGCAGTTTACACCACATCACCCTGCCTACAGCCTTTGGGAAGAGCTAGGGCACTAAAGTGTTAATTTCCAGGCAGAACTGCACATTCTAAGGCAGCACAGACCTTTGGGTCAAGGTTACACCAGGATCCTGTGCACCCACTAAGTTCAATGTCAATATGATTTCTTTTCCTCTCTGAGAAAAACCCCCACACGTTACATCTCCTATCACCCCAGTCACCAGCTGCCTGTTTCAAATGTATTAATACATTTTATAAATGCAGAATAAGCCTGACTATAAAATATTTTTATTTAGCCACTAACCTAAACTATGATACCCAGCAGCACATGAAAGCCATCTGAGGATCTTCCAACAAGGCTCAACCTAGGCTTCCAACAAAGAATACAACAAAAAGCCTGAATCTTAGTCCCCAAAATGGCTACTTAATTTTCTAAAAATTCACAACTTTTTTTTCCATCCAGTAAGCTTGACCTATGCTAGTAAAGGAATCAAATACAAATAAAGACCAAAAGTTTTCCATAAAAGTAGTTTGAGATGGGATTTTAAGACGGGAAATAAAATGCAAGACTCCAGTAAGAGCCTGCACCAAGTACTGCCAAACAATGCTGAGAGAGTTTGGAGGAAGAGCAAGACTGATTTTCATGGAAGACGCTACAAGAGGGAGCCAGGACTCAGTAACTTCCAGCAATAACGCTGTGAAGGCAACTTCAGCTCCTTGGCTGCCCTGCTGCATGAGCAGGCCTGCCCATGCAAGAAGTGACTTACAAACACACAAAAACAGACTGGAGACCCATTCCTAGCACAGCCAGAACCTCACCAGCAAGTAAGTGCTTTCGAAACCCCAGTAAAACCAGATCCCAGGGGCAATGCGAGCACAGAAGTGCAGTTTTCTCACCGTAACTGCATCAGCACTTGAAAGTTTCTGTTGGCACAGATACCTGGGTCAGAGATCAAGACATCTAAGCCAGCAAAAAGCCCGCAGAGCATTAGGAGCTGAGATACTTAATCCCCATGGAAAACAACATTTAGTGGTAGCTTGCAGTACTAGAAGCTCTTCTGATGAAGGCCTTAACAGACAATTGAGTCCAAAACAGGAAAATTGTCTTTAAGATTAAAAAAACCCCAGAAGCCAAATTTACAATTCAGTCAGATTTCTGCTTGCACCTGGACCTGCAGGACATTGAGAGCTGGAGCTGTTAACAGGCAGGCCCACAACTTTAGGCCCATAATCCATTCAGCTTCATGCCCTGTAACTGTGTGGGTAAATGGAAAACTGAAACAAAGCCATACTTAAATACTCCATCCCAGCTGCATTTGTTGAATACTGCTCTGCAATGGCAATTTGGAAACACTGTTTTGTTTTTAAGCAACATAGTTAGTCCAAACAGCAATTTAGCTTCAACAGTTATCTGAAGTCAGTCTACAGTCTTTATTTTAAGCTGCTTACTGAAAGCCTGAGAAAGAAAAAAGCCAAATGCTAGGGTAAAGAATGACAAATTTGTCATTAGAAAAACATCAACAGGTTTGTGGCTCTGCCAGTGTGAAAAAGGATACTCACTTTTTTTTGTGTTCTAGTACAGTTACTCAGTAATTAGCCTTCATTTAAAACTCCCTCCAGCACGTTGTTCTGCACCATAACCAATAGATTGCTCTCAGTCTCAAGCCCACAGGTCACTCCCTTTGATGGAAAAGAGAGTAGCCATGCTCTTCATGTGCTTTTAAAACCACAGAGAAACCAGCAGGAGCTCAGGTCTCCATACAGCCTCCTTACATTGCACGTAAACTTTATCACTTTAGACAGCGGCTGTTTCTCTCAAGACCAAAATCCAGAATTCAAATGAATGGCTGAAAACTAGGTTGTCCTTCATCACAAACTTGTGTTTGAGTTGAGAGAGGTTTAGCCCTGGGGTAGAATGAGAGAAAATGTACTAGGGATGAAGACAAAAATCACTGAGGGAGGCTGGAGGCAAGTGGGATGTCAACTTTCTGCCTGTCATCCATACCACTGGTGCTTGATGGAGTCTACCCAATACAGAAGTGAGGATCTCTTTCATTATAGTCAGAAGAGCCCATCCAGTGAAACCTCTTTTTGAAAATGATAAAGTCCTGACACCTTGGGAACTGGGGGACCTGTGCCCCAGCTCCCACTGCCACGGTGACACTGCTCATTGCGGCTCATGATCAGTGCTTTCTGCCGGGAAACTCAGCTGAAGGTCTTCACCACTGCAGACCCTTCCCCTATCAGTGTAAAATATAAAACAGAAGTCCTTAAGAAGCATGACTAGGCAGCCACAGAGATTGAAGCCAAGGAGAATCCCACTGTCACAGCACATCTGTCACACGCTGTCCACACAGAGCATCAACTGTTCCTGCCACTCTGTTTCTCCCTCCTCTGCAACTCAGTCCTCTAACAAGCAACCAGCTACAAACACATCTCCCACAACAGTAAATGCCTTCCCTACAACCAACAGCACATCCAGAAGTCCTGCTCTGCCCACTCAGCCCCCTCATCATGGCCAAGATCTTCCTTTACACTGCTACCCACTCTGTGCTGTTCTGCACATGTGACCTCCTCTCACCAGCTCATCCGCCTCCCTGATCTCCCCGGCTCTGACAGGCACAGCCCTGAACTTCCCAGGCAGCTCCCAAAGACTCAGAAGTGACATGCAGTAGCAGCACTCACAGAAGCAAATGGTGCACTGTGGTATAAAATATGTCAGCTTAGAAAATAAATTATGTAAAATTAAAGGAGTACTGACAGGGTTCGTAACTGCAAACTATTAATATATTGTGGAACGGTGCTCAGTCCTGACAAATCCCCTTTGGGGGATAAAAGCTGCACCCTCATGGGCAGTCCTCTGCTTAGTGTACACAGGCCCTTGCACAGAAGGGAACCATGCACAACAGCCAGATTACATTGTCAGCTTGAAATTCAGAAAGCACTAGGCCATGGCAGGCTCACAGAAGAAAACAAAACCACGCACTCTTTAAATGTAGTCCTCCTGGAACCAGCAGCAGCACACAGACATCTGCTTACCCACTTTCAGAGCAGAAAACGGTGCACTTTTTAATTATAAAATACAATTTTGTGATTAGTCCACATAGCTCCTGTTGACCCAAGCCCTCTTTGTAGTCAGAGCCCTTGCCCAGCTGCTAACAGAGGATTTTTCCCTACCTTCCCATACAAAGCTTGAACCTATGACATATATCCATCTCACCTCATCTCTGATTTTTGTTTTTGTTTCTGCACAGTATCACTGACACTGAAACATGGTACAACACAGCTATAACATTCCTCTGAGGTTAGCCAACATCTAATGTACCCTGGTAGGCACTGCTCAGCCTCTGACACGTGAACACACCTGCACACAGCTAACAGCCCAGCCAGGCTGCCTCAAATAGATGCAGAGTGTTCATTTTGTGGAGACAAACCTATGCAGAATTTCTCCCCTTGGCCAGCCTCATCAGAGGACCAGACCACAAGTACTGATATTTAATGAAAAGGGCATCACTAACACAATCAGAAAATTTCCCATTAGAAACATCAGTCAGCAAAGATCAGACAGATTCACCTGGATAAATGAGAAGCCAGTTTTGAAAATATCTCATCCTACACTGCCAAGGCCTTAACATTCACTTTATTTCAGTATCTCTGCATTATTGCCAATGAAAGACATGAACAATCTCTGTTTATGAAATCACCATAAGCTGGAGTCTGAAGGGAACACACAGCTGCTGCTCAGAACAAGGCACCAGCACACCACGTGCTGGCCCAAGGCCTTTGCTCTAGAAAGCACTTGTTTGTTACTGTGAAACCAACGTTTCTCCCACCCATTAATCTTTAAAACAATAGTTTAATTGCTACCAACAAACATGTACTTGCTTAGTAGCAAATAGATAATGATTAACTGTGTTCCAATCCCACTCTTCAGAAGGAAGCAAGTTTCAGATGTTTTCATTCTGGCCCCCTTGCCTCCTTTTATCCACATCCCACGTTAATCTGCTGTGCAAAGTACCACAGGGAACATGTTTTGAAACATGAACTTTACTCCATCAATTGCCCACCAGAGCTGCTGTAGCACTGCCTGTCTTCAGGGATCCCTCTGATCGCAGAGACTGCACCAGGGCATTCCGCACAAGCTTCTGGCAGGGATGAGGACAGCAGGATCACCACTCATCGACCACAGCATCCCCGTTTTACCCACCACTGCAGCAGATTCAGTGATTCAGAAGCCTACAAGGTGAAGGCAGCTGAGTGCTCTCTGCACCATCCACAGTACCCAGCCATTGAGTGCTGCTATTTCAGCTTCAGTTTTCCTCAACTTGTTTTAATGCAGCTGGCAGGCAGTAACGAGAGCAACAGCGCAGATGTCAACGCAAGGGCTCATAATGCTCAACATCCAGACAACTAACAACAACCTTTACACTGGCTCAACTCCATCCACAGCAAATCCACAAATGACACTAAGTCAGAGGAGGTGGCTGAAAAGGCAGAACCCCAACCTAGATGGACCTTGTGAAACTTGACTGGGCCAGGAGACACTTCACAATGAGGAGTCCTGTGGAGTCCTGCACTAGGGGTGGAATAATCCCACAGTCAGCCCTGTCAAAAAGGACCTGCACATTACAACAGGTGTCAGGCTGAGAAAGCTGAAAAGGTGCACTCTCGTTGGGAATAATGCAAACCATGTCCTAGGCTGGCCAATCCTGCAGACAAGTTATACAGAGAGGTTTTAAAATATCGTCTCTGGAGGCCTCAAAGACTTGGCAAAGCCATGGCTGATGCAATCCAGCAATCTGACAGTTCTGCTTAGAGCAGAAAGCGGGGATCTGATGACCTCCAAAGGTCCTGAACAACTAGTATTTCTGTCAAACACCATGGTATTTTTCTTAGTTTCTCAAAACCTGAAGAACAGTTTTGCAAAAACTTTGTAGTGATGCTGACTGTTCTCCTAGATACTCAGACACATTTATTTTCCAGAACAAACTAGTGGTGCAACTGGGGGGGGTGGGGGGTAAGGGTTTTGTTTGCTTTTTTAAAGAGCCATGACTTTCCTTTCCCCTCTCCATACAGCCTAAGCACTCTGATCCAAAGCAGAACTGAAAAGTAGTAAAAACACCCCAGAAACCCCTTCTAGCTACACTTTTATAAACAACTTATAAAATCCAAGGCCTTGAGAGTGACCTCATTTTGACAGATCTATGAGGCCTGAGCTATATAATCTGCAGTGACTGTTTGCATTACTGGCAAGAAATACAGTCTCTCAAGAGTCTGAAATACCCTTGTATTCTTTAAGCAGTTTATTATAAAGCTACACAATTGAACATGGGTTAGAATTTGTTTTTTCAAAAGCAGATTTGAAGATTTTTAACTGGATGGAGAAGGCAAAGTGGAGGAAAAGGTAAAAACAAGCCTTGCTAGAGTTTTATGAAACACAAACCATTTCCTCCAAGCTGCATAACTAATGAAATGCCTATAGAACACTATAACCACGTGTCCCTTAGTCTCTGCATTTGATTAGGTGTCTTATTCTTGTGCTGGGCTTTTTGGTCCCCTACATGCATCCAGCCCTTCTCTTCTAACAGCCAAATTGTTGTAGAACTGACCTGACTCCTGGTTCTGTGTTACATTCCTGCAGTCTATAAAAAGGTGCACGAAATAGGAGCAGACCTACAAAGCATGTTTCAAGAGACATTGAGCTCTGTGCTAAAGTTAGGTGGTATGTGTAACTCCTTTAAGACAAGAGCACGAGTGTGTTTGAAGACCCAGAAGGTTCAGGGCACAATCAACAGCTCATTCATTAGCTGCTTCTATTACCAGCACACACACAGCTGGACTCCTCAAAGGCAGAATCCCACCTCCCTTCCTCGGGAGCCGTGGAAGGAAACGAGAAAGAAAATATCTGAACACACACAGTTTCCTTAAACACTCTTAAGACCAGTCCTGGACTGGACTGAACTGAACAATCAGCTGCCAGCCCTTCTCTGTTCTCTGGTGGCTCCCATCTAGGTTGCAACTGGGATCTTGTGAAATGAGGGCAAGGATATCCCCTCGGAGCTGATCACTGCCACTGTGCAGTCAGTCATTTGAAACCTACTGGTGTCCTCACTGGTTTTAACTGGTGTAGCTCCTTGCCTTACAGGAACAGGGAGGCAATGCTCACTTGGGCGCAGAGATTGTACGGCAGACACTACCCCGAGCCTTTTGCCCCTCCTTTGTTTTCCATGTGGTTGTTGAGAGACACGGTGTGCTTGGAGTTACTCACACTAATTAACGAGTCTATGGCACCAGAACACGACAAGTTGTTCAGTCTAATACCATCGAGGCACAGCCTTCTTGGGCATTCATTGCCATCTGCTTGTTAGTTGTACAATTGTTTGTGGCCAAAATTATTAAGCTGTTGTTTTCTGGAAGACAGGGGATGATAGAATATGTCCAGGTTCTGATCTCCAAGGTAAAAGACCTTACTAAGGGAGAAAAACACCAAGATAATCCTCCCTGCTCTATGCACCTGCATTCTGAGAGCTTAGGCAGTGAGTCAGCGAGTCTAGGGCTTACAGCTGGTTTCTAGGTTTACAGAGGCTCTACATGCTCATCTGCACCTGGCAGCAGCCTGCTTTGCTGGAATTAAATATAGAAGCAGGGAACAACTCCCACAAATACACTCTGCAAGAGGTACACCACGTGCTTTAGTGGCTTTTGGTAATTATCCAAGGTAGTCAACACTCAGCACATACAGATGCAACAGGTATGTTCAGGAGAAACACTGGATCGTTGTCTCATGTAATTGCCCCCAAAGCAGCAAGTGTTTTAAAGTAGAAGTTTCCAGAGTGCTGGCAAGGGATTGGCAGCCTGGTTCTGAAAGCACATCTTGTGCAGGCATACTGGCATAAGCAAAGACATGGCATGTGGGTAGGAGTTTCACCTGGCTGATGGGCTGTTCTGGACATGTTCTCCCAGTTCCCAGAAAGCCTCACACTCACCAGTAACGCCTGTCCTCAATACCAGGAATACACTCTGGAGAAAGTTCCAGGCTGACCTTGTACACCTTTGCATGCTCACAGATACTTCTGAGACAGTCATTTTCCCAGGGGACATGTTGAAGGTAACTATTGACCCTTCAACATTTTTCCAAAGTCAAATTACACAACTCCACATGTGAATAACAGGTTTGCTTCACTTAAACAAAAAAGTTGCAGGTAGTGTCCTGGACTAATGAAGAGCTAAGTCCATTCCTCGAAGGAAGTAATCAAGGCAGCAGCAGGAATAGGGAATATGTCAATTCTAATTCACAGCAATAAAATCCTCCTTTGAGAATAAGCCATTAGCACACCTCACCAAATTAAAAGAACCTACCAAGACAAACCAAACAACAACAACAACAAAACAATAAAAAAACAACCACCAGAAGCAGTCACAGCTAAAAGAGGTGGACATTTCTTCCACATCTCGGCAGCAAAATTTCCTGTTTAACAGTACAGCTTTTTGTTTGCTGCAATTGAGATACATTTCTTAGAGAAACGAAGTCAGCACAGAGCCATTCCCACACACTAATTTCCTAATACAGAAATTAGACTCTTCAGACAATCTTTTCCAGCAGGAACAAACAAAAGCTCCAAAATTCATGCTGTTTTACTAGAAGTCATAATGAAACACACCCAGAAGCAGTATCCAACATCCACATCACATCTGTTCTGGCAGCAGACCCTAGCATGAGCATTTATCACTCCAAAGTAAACTCTCACCTATTTGGATCATCGTACACAAAAAAGACTTGTTTGGCTGAACAAATTCCCCACAGTTGCAAGACTTGTGCTGCCTTCAGCAGCCATCCCTGAGCAATTATCACGCAAAACAGGTACATAGGATGTCACCCTGACCTCAAGCCACCCAGGCTCAGATGCCAACTACTATTTTTAACAGATTATCCTCTCTGTGGCTTACAATCTCTTGAAATAGCCTTTACTAGAGGCCAGGAAAAAAAATCAGGAGAGGAAATGGTGAGAGACAACAAAGCAAAGCAACCTTTCCTTTAAAGTGCTTTTTTCCTGTAGACTTGGGTTTCGGCAATAGCCATGGAAGTGCTACAGCCACGCTAAGGAATGCACAACCTAATGTCTCAGGTTTGTCCAAACTGAAGAGGATGCAAAATTATGTTCCTCAGATCTTCATACAACAGCAGAGGAAAAAAGGGAATCTGTTCTATTTTCACATCCCAGCACCCTTTGAGAGCTGCTTACCACCTTCCTGCCAGTTCCAGTATCTGTTATTGCACCTGTGGCTAAATGTAGTAGCCAGATCACCTATATCACTTCTTTCTGCCTAAATCAGCTGACATCTATCAAAAAACCCCAAATTTTTCTGCACCAGCTTCCTCCTTGTTACTCCAAAGAAATGAGGGTATTTCCACACCGACTTAACCCAATATTCCATTACTTCAGACTTACTTGCACAATACTTTAAGTATTTCACAACAGAAAAAAAAACATTCTTGAAGGTAAGAAAAATAGTTAGGTCATTTGATTCTCGACAATTAATGGAGAGGAGGTTGAACAGCTATCTGGCTTTGATCTATCCACAATGGCTGAGAACTCATGGAGGCTTTGTAGGGTTGGAGAAAGTGGGAGAAAGAGACACCAGAAGAAAGAGTAACTTTTTTCATCTCTCCTAGATAAATTCTTCAAAACTGTTTAAAGAGTATTTTCTTCTGCTTCTGTGAAGAAAAGCAGAAGAGGTGAGAACACCTAATTTACAGTGCACAGCCAACAAATTCACATGATGGAGCCCTCCAAGGCAGGTCAGTGAATAACCATAAGAAAACCAATTACAGTTTTTATAATAATCAATACAGTTTTTGTATAATCAACAGCTTATAAAAACTAACCATCCATCAACAGACCAGTGCTCACACAAAACAGAAATGGAGGGTGTATGAACACCAACCCAGAATAACTAGGCCCATTCATTGAGGCACAGAGGCTCAGAGAGATACAGGTGATTAACTTTTAGAGGGGGACACACATGCACAGAACTTATTGACACAGGTATTTCAACAAGCAAGTGATTAAAATTAGTTCCCACTATCCAAATGTGCCAGGAACATTCTACTGGCAGGTGATATTGTTACAGATGCCACCTCCTCTGCAGGAAATACAAGCAAGAGAGCACTAAATTTGAAACAGGTAAGGATTTCTTCCCATTCATCTGTGAAGTAGCAGTTGTCAGTGTTCCCAAACATGGGGCAGATTTGCACCTGCCCTGGATTAAGAGGGTAAAAACCTGCCAGTCACACTGACCTACTGTCCTGCATTAGTAAGGCTGATGGGAAGACAAACACGTTAAGGAGCTTTCCTTCACAGATCAGATCTTCGGTGTAACTTCGCCAATCCGACCAGGCAACATCTGTCATCCTCTCAGCAGTTTAAGGACAGCCAGCTCGACAGACTCCAATATCACACTGCTCAACCAGGTGACAGAGCCAGAACACAAAAGTCACATTGAGTCAGTCTTTAAGTAAATAAATAACATTAATAAATCAGCCAGGCAAAACCTAGCTTGTTGACCCAGGTAAGTGATCCTGAGTTCCCTGCCTCCTAGGCTTTGTTGCTACTTTGGCCTGAAGGAAAACGCAACAGAACCATGATTCAAAACATAAAACACAGTTTCCAAGTTTTAAGCATTCAGGTGGAACAAACAGAACGCACCAAGCACAAGCTCTGTGCGACAGCAGTGAGAGACTGAGCCCTGAACGCTGCTCTCAGGGCTTCTGATGCAACTGCACAAACATGACAGGAGAGCAGGAGAGCCACTCCATCAAATTTTGAGCATGGAAAAACATCTGCTTGACTGAATCCAAAGTACACCCTGCTTTAGAAAAAACTTACCAAATCCAGTGGATTCCCTGGTGAAAGTCCAGGAAGTGACTCCTCACCCTCAATAATAAAATTACAGATTCCCTTGCTTGGCTTATGACCTCTTCAGCCCCACAGCCAGCCATGCATTACGTGGGAAGGGAGATTAATATACTGAGAATGCCCTCGGGGATCACAGCAGTGGGAACTCCACATTTCACCAGAGGACTAACGTCACATCAACATGGTTTCCCCCAAGATTTAATGAAGTGTTTTGTAATAAAAAAATGAAAACATCGGTGGGAAGAAGGGGTTCAGACCTAGAGCAGGCCTATAGGGAGGAATAATGGAAAAAGGACACACAAAACTTCATAGGCAAACAGGTACAACACGCAGCCTCACTGCTTCATACTTTCAGGCACTTCTTGCACAGCTCACCCACGTTTCATTTCCTTATCATTTCTTCACAGCACTGAGCTTCCCGATTGCTCACACGGCAAGTTCCACATCTCTTTTCCCTTCAGAGCACACCAGTCATCTCATTCCAGGTGAGGCTTGGACTGCCTGCCTACCTGCCTCCTTCCCGTGCCTGGCCTGCCGCAGCACTAACCAAGGCCATCACATCAGCCTCCATCCCACAGACACGTTTCTTAACCACCAAGGAAAGTCCCAGTTCAGGAAGGGAGCTGCTCCCTTGCCTCTCCACCAAGTAATCTAAAAATCACAGCCATTTCCATATGATAGATTTACAGACCTGGGGAGTGAGTCACTTCTCACGCTATTCAACCCACCTTCCCAACCCAGACATCATTCCTGCCCATCTCCCACCGCCAAGAGGCTCCCCAAGACCCACCAGGGCAGCTGCAAAACAGCATCCTCAGCTAAAAGGGTAAGCAGCCAGCACAGGCAGAGCACAAACGACACAACCTACACTGCCAGCCTGGACTGGTTATTGCAAAAGGCCAGAGCGGCAACATCCATACAAAATACAATACAAAATACAAAAAAAAAAGTCATAGTGATTGGACAACGGGAACAGTTTTAAACTAAAAGGGGAGAGATTTAGATTACATGTTAGGAAGTAATTATTTACCCAGAGGGTAGTGAAGCACTGGACAGGTTGCCCAGAGCAGTTGTGGATGCCCCATCCCTGGAAGTGTTCAAGGCCAAGCTGGCTTCGGCACTGAGCAGCCTGGTCTAGTGGGTGGCACCGGTGCCCATGGCAGGAGGAATTAGTTGATCTATAAGGTCCCTTACAACCAAACCATTTCACAATTGTATGATTACTTAACAACAACAGCACTGAACTACAGCCACCCAAGTGCTCTGGCTGTTTGGTTTTTTCCTCAAACAACTGGGAGAATTTGTAGAAGGTTTGTCAAAGCTTATTTTCAAGTTTCTGTATTCCTTCTTTTGAAAATGTGAATCCACATGATAGTTATTTGGTTTATGAACAGTTAACCAGAAACACTCCTTCAGCCAGGAAAGGTCAGCTGGTTGTTCCACTGGAACTGTGCCAATAATTTTGCTTTTTACTAGCTCCATGGCAAGTTTCCAAACAGGAATGCAAGCCTGTCACAGTTCTGCTGACATTTAATTTTTGCTTCTCAAGTTCCTTCTCCCTCCACCTTTTTTTTTTTTGCCAAAATAATCTTACCAGATTAGACAAATCAGTTTTAACTCCTTGTTGTCTTAAACATGAACATCAGGACTTCAGCTCATAAAAGTAAGATGGGGAAGGAGATTCCGTATGACATAGGAAGTCAATATACTGATGGATAACGTATTTAGTGTCTAGGAACCAGAGGGAAAGACCTAATATCTACCAGTGTTGGAAATGGAGCCAGGAGCTGTCATCCACACTCAATGCTAGCCTCCTTTCCCCAGCAGAGCCAGCTGGTGCTGTGATCCTATTAGCTCTCACTCACTGAGTGAATTTGGATAGGAAACTTGGGTGCTGCAGGAATTGACACTGGCAAAACCACCGTTTCCAGTTCCTAATTAACTTTTAAGGATGATCAGCAGTTTCAAACCTGCAAGTTATATGAATTTAAAAAGCTTTTGTATACGGAGCTAAGGAAGTTACCATCTGTAACTTTCTGTACTTGCCACACTACTTGCAGACATCTCAAGCTGCACACTTAGAAGCTGAGATGCAATGGCCACTTCACAAAGCTTTATTCATTTACTGGCTTGATCTCTACAAAGAAGAGTATCAGTCTCATCTGCTGAGGAAGACTCTTCCAGCTAGGTAGGTGTGCTCTTTTCTGCTTATACCCCTCCCACCTTCACCACCAAGTGGCTCAGTTCCTCCTCCATTCCTGTTCTGCAAGATCACAGCAGCTACTTTTCATCCTGATTCACTTTGAATATAGAATTCATCAAATCACATCAAAATTCACATTTGAGAGAGGAAATAATTTCCCAGTGGTAACTGGGCTCCCCTAAGTTTTGCGAAGACAAGCAGAATGGAGGCGCGGGATCTGAATATCTGAAAGCTCACTTCTAATAATTCTTTATTCTCTCAGCTGATTGCTTCACACAGATGTGGCAATCCAGTCATAAAATATTACATGAAAGAAAGATTATTAGTGAGGTGAGAGAAAGGAGCTCTACAACATAAAAAGTTTCAGTGAACAGGATGGGACAGCTGTCGCTGCTGAACAAAGTCTGCTTGTCTATCAACCGCACTTCCTCTCGGGAATGCCTGGACATCAGTGGGGAAGAACCACTGTACATACTGATTCCAGCGGGTTTTTCCAAGCCCTTTCAGATAAAAGAGTGCTGCTTAAGTATGCCAACAACGTGAAAAGAAGAAAAAAATCCAGGAAGACTGACCCAAGAGGATGTAGAACATGCATATCCCTCCAATATATTGCTGTATGAACACGTGGTACAGGTGGGTCCCTTAGTGAGACATACAGGCAGATATGACCTAGATATGACTCAGATCTTTCACCTGTTTTTGCCTGAAGCAAGTTTCCTGACACTTTTTTGCAAAAGCTAAATGAGGCAGGGGGTGAGAGGGGTAAAGGGAATACCACAAAGCAAAACCATGCTCCTCCTGAATAGGCTCAGTACTAAAGATGAGCAAAGCATCCTCACCTACTCCCAGTCTAAGCCAACAAAATGTAACCCCTCACCCTGCCACAAAACCAAACCAAACAAGCCCACCACCAAACAAAAACCAACCAATAAACAAAAAAGAACCAAAACCAAACCAAAAAAAGCTGAAACTCAATTAAAAGCAGTACTCCCAGGACTTTTAGTCAGGTTAGGGTCACTACAAATGCATGGATTGTTTTATTTGTGGGGGTGGGAACACATTTTTATCAGATTCTTTTTCCAGCAGAAACAAAGCAGAAAGGCAAGTCTGTTCAATTTGTCTATGGGTTCACAAGTGATGATGTATGGATAACAGTGTTTTAATGGCACCTCTCACCCACTGACCCCAAAGTGCTTTTACTTCCCTTAATGAACTCAGCTTCACAGCAGCTTGACAGCTTCATTTTACATGGGAACTGAGAGAGAGATGAAGTCATTTATCTGTGCCATGCAGCAGCACAAAATCAGCTCCTGCCAGCCCAGTGATTTATGCATTAGACCACATTTGCTTTTGCACAGCATCCTGTCCCAGAGCATGCTGTCACCAGGGAGGTAACACACTTCCCAGCTCTGTCACTTGCTCAGACACTACTGTGAACACTATTGCGTAGGCACTTTCCAGCCCCAGCCCTGCAAAATGTTAAGTCAACAGTGGCTTAAGACACTCCTTACCTCAGAGGCTCAGGACTTCTGTTTACATTATTACATTATTAATGTTTCCTGGCAACTTCACCCTTCCTCCCATTACCTTTGGGCAAGAAAAGTCTAATTCTTTGACTAGTCAACTAGAGAAGCAGCTACTATTGGAAAAAAAAAATAAAAGAAAAAAGAAGAAATCACCACCCACACCAAACAGATTTGGGAAGTTTGATTTTCTGAGCATTTAGAAGCTGGGCCACCTTCTGGATTACAGGAATTTCATACTGCTGCAATGTGGGCATTGCTTGTGTACATGCACCATCCTCTGCTACGTGCCAAGGCTCTTCCATTGAATGTGGGCATTGCTGCCTAAGTTAAAGAACAACACGGGAAGACAAAACGCCAAACAAAAAAATGTTCTAGCAGCACAAGTACTTCAAAATTTGATTAAACAACAAAGTGGAATCAAAATGCTCCAAAACAGTAAGATGTGTCTGCAATCAACTCAAAAGGCCCACTGCTGTACCAAATGAGGAATCACAACAAACAGTTCCGTCTTGGCAGAAGTCACACGAAATCTCCTTGAGCAAGAACACTAGCTAGATCTCCCGAGTCTCAGCAAAAGCCCAATATTACTGCTTTGGTACCAACAGACAGCATCCTGACTCCCTGAGCCACCGTTTCAGAGAGCAAAGTACTCAAATAGTAACACTAAGGGACCAATGTTCTGGTAAAGCAAAGGTTCACCCTGAGACAGGCCAAGCTGAGGCTCTCTTGGCAAACATTCCACAAACAAGATGCTACAGGACTTTTGCACAGGAGAGTTAATTTGTTTTGAATTCCCTATCTTCTGCCAACACAGGATTGTGCAAGATGGGGATAAGGGTGAGTAGACAAAAGGGCTCAAGGTTCTAAAGCTTCTCCAGTGTCATACTTCAGTTGATGACCTGGTTTTTCACGACCCCACATCCCTGCCCTCATATCTTCTTAATGGGTTTTATCTTAATAGATGAAACAAGTACTTCCAAAAGAGACTCATGCTGGTGCCAAGTGAAAGCAAGCTCTTCAATTTGGCTTAATACAGCTTGCATCAGGCAACTCACCCTGCAGCTGACATCTTAAACGCAAGTAACTCTGGACAACTCCTGCATTTCTGCCAAACTAAACGTCATTAATTATGCAATTCTTTATTTCCAAAAGGCTTCAAGTTTACAGGTCATATTTTCACTTCCCTTTAGTGAGAACAACAAACAGGAATTTACACTTCCCTTTCTCTTACCAACAGAGTCATGCATTTTTCCCTTATTGTATAATTAAAGCTGTTTCAGCCCCCAAGAACCTTGTGCCTATATTTTTGGAGGCAGCCTAATGGCTCTAAAATAACTGTAAAGACAGGAGGAGGAAGACAATTCTTCATAGACTAGATGTCATTATAAATTTAAATGGAAAAAAAGTAACAAGCTGTTCCCATGATTTCTCTACAGTTTCGCAAATCAAAGTAAAAAGAGAGATGCAAACTGGCACCTAACCACGTCAATATTCTGGTACATTCCTCCAGTTTCGTATTTCCCAACCTATTCACCCCTTCTCCCTGCTTTATCATAGTGGATCTGCTCCCAGTTAAGTGGAACTTTTCTAGATTAAATTAAAACTAGAAAAACTCTTTAAGCAGATGCTTAACTGATGATCAGCACCAATCTTTCAAACCTTCCAGTCTCCAGACAGATTCACGGTCTTTCAATGCTTGCATTCCTCTTGGCCCTCACATTTTCCATTTTAAGATGTTATCAGACAAAGAGCCAAAGGGAAACCAGAGCCCATCTTCTATCTCTGTCTACTGAGCAGATACAAAGTGGGAACTCTGTTCCATGACCGGATTCATTATACAAAATGAAAAAAAAAGTGAAATGAGTGGTAAGAAGGGCAACCCCTGCTTTAAAATAAAATGCTATCAAGGAATTAAAAGACAACCGAGTGTGTAGCAAACAAACAGATGAAGGATAAATAGCATTTAAACATAGCTAGGGACAGAATGGGTTGGGAGAAAAATATGGTTCTCTCTAACAAGCCTACTACTGGAGCAGTGATTCTACTAATTTAAGGACCTTCAGGGGCTTGGGTTTCTTAGAGGTCTTGCAAAGTACCTTTGAAACAGAATGACTGAATGGATTTCATGGGTAGCAGAGACATAACAATACAGAATTCCATTTCCAGAACATAATCTGCTGCCAGCTCCAGGACAGAGGACAAAGTTCACTCCTCAGAGTGTGTAATGTTACAAACCTCAAAGTCAATTGATCTTCTGATTTTTTTGTTTTGTATTGCAGCGTGTGTGCTTCTACCATTGACTCTTCCAAGTGTAACACTTGAAGTCTCACACATACCGTGCCTTACACAGCCATTTATAGCAATAGAAGCATAAGATCATGCTCAAGGCAGGGCTGCAGGGACTTTTTTTTCCCAAATTGCACACACTAGTTTACACGATTACTAACTTCTCTAGCTCACCACTGGTTTATCTGTAGCACACACCATAGCCCTTGTGAGCAGGGACTGGTTTCAGAGCAGTTACAGATGAGAGGTAGATATTTCAAAGCACAGCAAAGCAGAGTAGAGCTTACCTATTTGCCACACTGCTTCTGGTCTGCAGGGTTAAGCCTAATAGCCCCTACACCTCATCCCCCCCACCTGAGACAATGGTGCCAGAACAATGCTATGCAATTTAAAGCATCAACATAGTCATATATTATCTTGTATGCCACATCCCATCAATCCAGTTCCTGCTTCATCAGCTTTCAAGGGCATGAAGCTTGTGTTCGTGCCTAGCTTTCCTGTGTGTTGTGAGGATGCATTCTCTTCTCTCCCCTTCTCTTACCCTCAGAGTTTACTCTCTGCCTCCTGGCACACACCTACTCTATTTTTCTCATCCCTCTACCTACTTTTACGAACAAAATCGTCCTGCAGTTTTCATGTATTTCACACATGCCACCCCATCTCTCGCTCTCCCCTTGAACACAATCACATCCCAGCTGCCCAGCCACAGATGCCACCCCACGCATCCTTCCAGCCAAGCACAGAAGCAGCAGCTCTAGGCAGTTCTTCCTGACTCTTCCTGCCTCGAGAGAAAACAGAAATAGCAACCAGGAACAGGCTCCCCTTGGGGAAAAAACAAAAAGCCTCACACACCAGCAAGCCCCACCACAGACTTCCAGCAGAAGCACTGCCTAAACCACCACACACTCAACTCTCAGCAGCTTCTTCTTCAAAGTGAGATACTGCCTGACACGTCACAAGCTTTCTGGCTTTCCCTTCATCCAGCAGGTCCCTTACTTCCACACCTAATCCCTCCCTGAGCTACACAGGCCTATCAATAACCAAGCAGTAGTTGGGGCATGGGAAGTAAGGCCCTGATGACAGAAAAAGCAGAGCTCAGTTTGTCCCCAAACCAAAACACTTCAGAGCCACCTTTAGCACATTCCTGCTTCATCACAACCCAATCAGCACCAAACCCTGCGGGCTTCCCCAAGCCTGCCCCACTCCAGCCTCTTTCCCTGCAGCTTCCAGCTGCAGCCATTTAGCTGCTGAGCATTTTGCTTTAAGAAGAAAAAACAGATACACAATGTCTACACCGTATTTTCAAATAAGTCCAACTACTGATAGGAAAGAGCAGGGCTCTGAAAGGCCATTTATAATGAGAGAAGAGAACTAGTCTTTTGCTATTGTGTCTGCTGTAGCTGTTCTAGGTTTGAAGAGCATGTGCAGCTGTGGCTGTGAAGAAATACATTTTGCCATCGATTCCCATGGCTGACACGCAACTGAAGACACAGACCAGTGTCAGCCAAGTGCATATGCTTAGGATGTTATTAATAGCAGGAAAGCAACACCATCAGTGCGTGCACTCCAACTACCACCACAAGCTTATAAGGCAGAAAGCTCTTACCTGCCTGGCCACCCTCCGAGCTTCCCAGTAAGGTTTAGAGTCTTCTACAGCTTTTCCAATCTTCTTTACCAGTTCATCCAGTTTTACTGTTGCTTCGACCAGCACAGAGCGGAACTTCTGGCGCGCATCCTTCAAAATGTTGCGGGAAGGAAAGAAAGGACAAAGGCAGATTAGAGCTTTAAAAAAATTATTTCTACCTGTTTGTTTCTACCTTCAGGTTCCTCTTTAGATTCACATATGAGCTGACACATTCAAAAGAGTTACTAGCATTTGGACTAAGCCAGAATTCTTCAGCAGAGAAACCCAGGAACCCAGAGCCAAATTCTAAAGCTGGCATCCTGGACATCAAATCTTTGTCTTTCAGAGACAGCTTTTACATAAAGCCTACAACAGCCTGTTCTAAATGTTACCTCTGGCAGCGCAGGAATTGTTTGTAAATTACTCACTCAGTGAGGAGGCAAACAGCAGCGTAACAAGTTCTGAAAGAGCCTTCAATGGCAAGGACATCTCACATAGATAATGCTAGAATGGTGCTAGCAGGCAGGCCGAATTCCCACAGCAGGCTGGCAAATCAGCTGGAATTGGCACAGAAAGCCAATCTTTTCAGCTATGGTTTCTATCAATGGAGAAGGGCACCTACATTCTACTTCATTGTTAATATTTTCTATATTTTAAAAAAGTAAATTCCAGCTACTTCCAAATGGGATGAGTTGCCCCCCTTACATGATTAGCTAAAGCAATTAAAATATTTTCTCTATTCCACCGAAATTTCCACATATGTAAGCAAAGTGATTCTGATTTCAATCTCAGAATCCAACACAGACTCTAAATATATTAATTTATTGCAGATTGATGCAAATTCAGGCTGGGACCTGGCCCAGGATTTAAGGAGATGAAGAGGAAGGGCCATGTGAGCTCCCAACAAGGCTTGTAACTCTAATTAGAGAGCAGCATTTATGCAGACTGCTGGAGTGACATGTTGATAATCAGGAAGCAGCTGGCTTGAAGAAGTGCCCTAATTCAGGAGGGTTTTGTCATTATTGTTGAGGATTTCTAGAATGCAAAACTGCTTATTCACTGGAAGATCTAAAATACATTGCAAGCTGCCACTATGCTCTCAGAAGCGGAAAAAAATGCAACAATTCATCAGTTTTTACAGAAAAAGCAACATACTTCTGTAAAAGCTTTTTTGCTTCCTTTTTAGTGTTATGCAAAACCTCAACCAGCACCAGCATTATTTTAGTCCAGTGCAAATAACTTTGGATTCCTAAGGTACTCCAATTTATTCTAAGGAATTATTCAAATTGCTAACAAGGTCAAAAATGGAGAACAAAATGGACATTAACTTATTATTTCATTAACTCAAATCCAGTTAGTAATCTCATTTCTCAGTGAAAGCCTGAAATGTATCATTTAAACAATATGCATCGAGTCAATGATTTTCTCAGTGAGAAGAATTTGAATATTTCCAATTAAATTACTGGACTATACATGGTTCATTGCTCAAAATGAGTTTCACAAGTAACTGAAAAAAGACTCCAAGCATGATGACTATATTGCAAGAAAAATATTAAGTACTGAAGTATATTTAACAAAGAAAAAAATTATTTGCAGGTGCAGGAACTGAATTAAAAGGTCATTTCTAAATGAATGAGCCTGAAGATTTCCTTTCACTCTCTTTGTGAAAGCTGCATATAAGGATATTGGTTATGCAAAGCAAATAGTTAAAGTAAAAAAAGCCCTATGCAGTGATTCATCAAAAAGTTTGGTTCCCATGTTTGTAAGATAAGCACTTGGAACAAAGCAATCATCACTACAAATCTGTGCTTGGAGACCTACCCCAAATTTATGCATGCAATAACTATATACAGTTTTATCCAATAGGAAAAAAATTACTAGTCCCCACTAGGAGTTTAAAATAACAAAACAAAACCCAAAAGACATCAAGGACAAAGCAGGCAAATTAACAGCAACTTCTGTACCCATTCATCTCCCTCTAACTCTGATGAAGCAGATACAAATCACTGAACTCTTAAGTGCTCCTCTAACTGGTACCTGAAGCACAGGTCTTACAAATGGTGAAATACACATTTGCCCACGAGCACAACTCCATACAGTAGCCAGTTACACAGAATAGGAAGCTTCAGCTGAAAAACACACTGGTGTGAAATTCCAGTTTGTCATTTTCCTCCAAAGATGACCTGTTCCTCTTTTAAGGCTTTGTTTAGGTCCGACCACCCTCATTCTTACAGGGAAGAACAATAACGAAAACCAAAACACCCCAGAACTTCATATCTATATCATCCATCACACGACTTATTTTAAGTGTCATTTATTCTCAGGCTCCTGACTGTCAGGAACACAAGCCTGCAGGCTCCAACACCTTCTGCATGACAGAACAAGCAGATGCTCATTCTCTGCTGGGATCAGCCCCCCTACCAAAGGTTTCCAGGCACCCCCTTCAGACCCAGCAACGGGATGCCGAGGTCTCTGAGGTGAGATGCCAAACCCATGCCCTCTGCTGCACCACACACACCACTTTCACTCTCCACCAGCCCCAACTACACTACAAAAGCAAACGATCCCACACTGCATATCTACACCGTGTGTGCTCCTGTGGCAGCCCAGTGCCTTCACACCAGCCAGCCTCCTGAAGCCAAACTGACTCAGCTCTCCTGACCGTGCCTCTGACCTGGGAGCTACTGCAACACCTCCTGAGAGCAGGGTCACGGCTCCCTCCTGCAAACACAGCCGCACTCCGCGCCTCGGTTCAGTGTGTGGGCCCTGCCACGTGCTGGCAGAGCACCTGCAAAAGACATCACCCCTGGGACAGCGCAAAACTCCCCTGGCAGGTAATCCTGGGGAAGTCTGAGTAAGAACTACAGGTGCAGCAGCTATTTTTATGCTTCATGTGAAAATGGCGAGGTCAGAAGCGCCAAGGCAACTGCACCAGCAGGACTGGGCTTGGCGCATTTACTCCTTACGTGACATGAAAAGTACATCTGTTGTTCATGGAAATGAATGGGCTTACGGTCAGGGCAGTTACTTGGGAATTGATTTAATTCACTGCTTTATGTCTGGCTTCCCATGTTACCGTCAGTGAGACACTTCAACCCACACGTGAAGCGGTTCAAAGCTATAAACCCTCTTAATGGTGATTCCTGTAAGGACACTCACATCAAAAACTTAGAGGCTCAGAACAGCACACCACTGCAGTTCATCCATGGTCCCCACAGGGTAAGTCCTACATCCATGTTAGGAAGACAACCACAATACTTTCAACAAACTTATCAAATCCTCGGGTGCGACTTGCCCCTCCATACAAGTGTTACTATTTCACTGCCAAACTCTTGCTTCATGCGGACCTTTATCTAGCACATATGGATGACAGAGAAAGGAAAATATGTCCGTTCCTGCAACTTGTTGTCGTGAGCAAAACCAAGACAGAGCAGCATATGCCATAGAAATTTTCTAGCACAGTGCTTGATCTCTAGTTTCTGCATTTCAGTTTCTTGAAAGATAATTCATTCCAGCAGAAATGCTATTGATTGATAACAGCAAGTATGCAGCCTTAGGTACTATGTGAGTCACACTCACCATTTCTGGGTGGGTTTTTAGGTTTTAGGTTTTTTGTTTTTTAAAAACACATTTTGTTTTTCTCATCACTGCACTGAATACATACACAGACTCTAACAGAAGCAAGGCAACTGATATGAGACATCTCAAACACCATGACATTTTTAAAGCATATTCTCCCCTCTGTTCACTCCTAATCTTCTATGATCATTTTTAAGAACACCTTGCTGCTGAATTTAGAAATAGAAAGGTGACACTGAAAATATTAGCCAGTCAGCTTTCAATGTTTTTTCCCTCCTATTTGCTCAAATGAGATGATGATAAACCTTTTCCAAGCTGGACAAAAGCTGATTAAGGCACTTTATCTTCAATGAGTGTAGCAAGGTGAAAAAAGGGAAAAAAAAGTAGCAGGAGAAGCTTCTCCCTTAAATTACAGCCTTAATAAGTAGACTCTCACTAGCTAGGTGTTTGTCATACACACACTCTAGCAGGCAGAGCACTTAGTGCACCATGTGAACAGCTGCAGCTCACATTTCAACATCTTGTTCTACGGCTGCGAGAGCTCCACACTCATCAGCTTTCAAAATAGCTTTCACTAACACTGTCTTAGGGAGCATACCAGACCTCTACCCCATATAAGCTTTTGCTGCAATAGCTCATTATTAAAAGCAGACTTGGCTTCCAGTGACTTGCTGTTGGGCAGCTATTTGATACTGCACCAAAAGAGGGACCACACTTAAGGACATGTTATCCATACAGCAGCATTTTCAAGATCCACTCTCAAATGTGGGGGGAAAAACTAAAATACAATTTTCAACCCATACTGCACCTGTCAGAGAAAAAAGCACGCTTGTTTTCCTCTCTCATGAGTGATGGTGATGAGCTGGTGTTAGATGCCAGATGACAGGCAAATAACTATTTCCGCCCATCAAATGAAACATGTATTCTCAAACAATTTTATTTTTAAAATAAGCTTAACATATCAACCATGTCTGAAGCATCTCAGTACCAAGCACATCTAAACTTCATTTACAAAGGTTGTCCCATGACCATTCTGCCACTCTGGCGTGCAGAACCTCTGACAAGCGTGGGAGGTGCATGGGAAATGGAATTGCTGACTGAGAGACAGGCTTCATCTATTTCCAACAGGCTGACAGAACCTATCCCCATCTCCTCTGCTACAAGGACCTACCAGGTGCAAAAGCTCATCTCCAAGTTAAACCAGCATCAGTATCACACATACACATCAAACAGATGCACAAGGTGTGCTTAGAAATCTCCCCTCAAGCACCAAACCAGTTAAAGACACTTTTAACATCTGAACAGTACCTGAACAGTCCAAGTGAGCCACACTGGTGACCAAACCTTAAAAACAAACTGCAAGGTAGGGGATAAATAGTATCTCAATTTTTAAGGGATAGGAAAAGTCTTTGGTTTGTTTTGGTTTTTTTTTAGGCAGCTACTAATTTGCCATCTAAGAACAATTAAAAAATCAGTACCTGACAGTTGCTCTAACCTCCTGCTTGCAGACAGCTAGAAACTGAGACTACAAATACTTTTTACTACAAATGTTTTTAATTCTCTTAGAAGAAGAGAGAAGAAAGCAGGCATGGGAGGGCACTGAGGGCTCCTTCCAAAGTAAGATCTCTCCACCTAACCTTGGCTCTCTCAGGCTGGAAACCCATCTCTACTTCAATAACATGAATCAAGTAAAGCCCTTTGACTCACTTGGTTGACAAAATCTTTCCAGAGCCACAGCAGAGGAAGAAGCCTTCCCTTACTCATCCTGGGATGAAAGCAGAAAGCAAAACAACAAGGAATTCACACACAGGAGCCATTTCCTATGGAAGAAGTAGATCATAGAGATGTGGAAAGATTTGTCCTGATAGCACTGGACGAATCCATCATGCATGTATATCCTCCTCCAAGAGCCAGCAGGAACACCAGCCAGTGAGCTGCTTTTGCCCTTATCTCTGCATTCTTTTGTGGACACTGGAAAATGCTGCACAGGGATACTGATAAGGTGGCGGATGTTTCCACAGAGAGATGTTTCCTCAAGCCAAGCAGGCATGCTCAGAATGAGATTCCAGCCACTGAGAGGTCATTTTTCTAAAACCTCAAAGATGGAGGATTTTTTTTTTTAATCTACTTAATTTTTGTATGTGTGACAGGGTCAACAGCTCAAGCTTTTTTCCTAAAACCAAGTATTTTTGTGAAGAAGTAAGAAACAATTCTAAGCAACTGGTGCATATCTGCCTGCCAATGGAAAGCAGTGAAAAATTCCTTGTTTTGCTTTGCCTGTGCATGCAGCTTTTGCTTTACTTAACTGTCTTTATCTCAAGCCCACGAGTTTTCTCACTTTTACTCTTCTGGTTCTCTGTCCCACCGGCAGGGAGGGAGCGAGGGGCTGTGCCATGCTTAGCAGCAGGCTGGGGTTAAACCACGACAAAAAGTCCTTCCCCTTCTGAGAGGGGTTCAAATGCTGACAAGGCTCACAAGTGAAAGAGCACCGCAGCAAATAAACCCCTTTCCTTCTATCCAACAACAACCCAGGGTGACCTTTATGATAAATCCAGGACTAAAAGTAACACTAAGTCTTGCAGATCAGGACTAGAGGATGTAGGCAAGCACACAAGAAAGACCCCAGCCAGGCCCTCTAAAATAACGAGCATGGCTGAAAACAGCACTGTTCAGCTCCAGCTTTCCTGTGCAGTATCTCCCATGAACAAACATTGGCAAGCTCGTAGCTCCAGCAACACAAAAACTCTATCTAACAAAAACCACATTTGGGATAGCTGGGATTCCAGTGGTAATTTTAATGGTATGTGATGCATTTCCCCTCCCTGCAATGCTGCCAGAGGGTCCCCGGGTGAATTTCTTACATCTGAGTTGTACTTTCAGAGCCAGTCCAAGCCATGTATGAGCTGGCTGGACAGGCAAGTCATGCACATTTGTTAAGTACATTCACAGCTCCTGATGCAAGTTCAGATGGAGATGCATTTCCAATAAACAGGAAAAAAGCTCTTGCATTTGGCCAAAACACACTTGTATCTCCCCTGCAAGATGTTTCCCCCAGCTCTTCACAGACACTTCAAACATAAACAGGGACATGAGCAAAGCCAAGTGTTAAATCCCTCAGAGAACCCTCATCATCCTTCTGCTGTGTCAGTAATGCTCAGTGTTGCACTTAGCATGAGCAGCATTATGGATTTTAAATCAAGTCTAATCAAAGATTCATTAACAGGCAATACATTAGCACAACATATAACTACCAGCCACTCAGTGCCCTTCAGCAGCTCTGCAACTCCTGAACAGGCTGCGAGCGTCAGCAGGTCAGGATATTTCTTCAGGGTTTAATAGGATAGGTCAAAGGAGCAAAAAATGAGTAATTCTTTCAAGTAAAAGAATAGATGTAGCCAACTTCAACGTATCTGTTCAACTCATGCCATACATGTATATCCAGTGCTCTCACAGGCAGTATGGGTGCAGAACTTACTTTAAAACAAGATTTTAAAAAACAGGCTGTTCACCTTAAAAACAGATCATATGTCAGTTTCAGTGCAGAACTTAAAAAAAAAAAAGAAATGGCAGGCTGGTCAGCTTAAACCAGAATTCCCCATTTTATCACCTCTGTAAGCAGCAGACACCAATATTTTCTATATTGCTCAAACATGGACATTCCCGTGGCTACACCAAGACAGTGTAGTCTCCAAGTCCTAGAAGCCCCCACTGAATTCAGCCCCATAACTTTTTCCACTGGGTAAAGCAGCATTATTACTTCCACTCTGCAGATGCAGACCGGAGGCACCACAAGAACAGAAGCAGAATGGGTTTAGAAGGATTTAACAGCCTTTTTTTCCACTTAATGGGAACTGGAGACAGCCAGCAGTCCCACTTAGAGCAACTCACACAAAGCTACATACAGGAAGTCCAGGACAGTCTTGCAGAACTCAGATGCCACAAGGTTACCCTTCCTGCTTATCAGAGAGTACATCAAGTCACAAAAACAGGGGTGTCTTTTTCTGAACTTCCTTCAAAGAAACATACCTTCTAGTCAAACACTCCCAATGCTTTTCCAGATTATTCTGGGAAAAAAAAATCAACAGTGGGAACGTATAGACCACAAAGTAATGCTACAGGAAGCTGGCAGTCAGCATCTTGTGCTCTAAATAATGTAATGATACATCTATGTTCCCATTAAAAATATTGAAAAGATGAAGAACATGATACTGGCAAAACAGGGATAAATATAACTCCATTGTCTGGTTAAAAAACACCCACACACATCTTTCTTCCAATGAAATACAGCAGGAATACCGCAAACTAGGAAGGGGTAGTAAGAGGGACCCAAAGCAGCTAATAAGAGCCAAAAGAGCAAATCTTCAAAGGGAAACTCAGCATGAAACTCTCCCAGAAGCCCACATTTTCAACAGCATTCACGGATTTTGGAAGTCTTTGAAGCAGAATGATCCCAGTTCCAAACTCCTCCTTCCAAACTCTGGATTTATCCTATAAGGCTGCTTGGCAAATGTTTCTTTTCTTGTCCAGAGTATGAATGCAGAGATTTTCTGCTAACCACAAGTGTTGGGTGTTGTGGGATTCTTTTTTTATTCCTTTCCCCTAGAAAGGTTTTAAGTCCATTTAAAACACATTTATCAACCTGTGTATAAATTAAGCCTTGCTTACATCATCCAACTGCATTTGTCCTCAATATTTAAGCAGACCAAATGTAATAAAAATCTTTACGGACTAAAAATTATCCAGTTGCATGATACCACAAACTGGGATCCATCCAGTAAGATTTTTGGATGAAAACTGAAGAGGAGGCATTCAAGAAAGCATACTCTTGGTGGTATTTCACCTTAATTCCATCCAAGGCTGCTTACATGAAGTACTACAGACAGATCTGCAGTTAACACTTAATGGCAAAGTGCAGAGAATGATTATATGATTTCTGACTATCTAGCACCTGGTACTTACTATGCTAAATAAGCAACAATGTAAGACCAAGCTAATGTGGAAATTCTGCTCTTTTAGTTACAATTTTATTTCCAGGAGCCTTTCAGCCTCTACAGCTCAGCATGTGTCACACACACAGTAGCTACAAACCTGCAAACTCGACAAACACTTGATCACATGAAAAATTTTAATCAAGCAGCAAAATCTCATCTTAAAGTCGCTGGGACTTATTTCATGAGTATGCCTTTGCATTATTATTACTATTCCATCTGCTTCATAATACGTCCTCAGTGCAAGGTTATGACAAAATTAATGAAATCCAGGCAACTATCCATAACATCATCTTTCAATTTCAGTACCTCAGCATGAAATAAGGAGACTGAAAAGATACATATAATGATTATTTTTTTCAATATATCCATATAAAGAGTCCTGAAGTCCATTTAATTGCTGCTGTTACAGACTAGAATACTGATTTTTAAAGTTCACTCATAAAATTTAAATCAACTTAGTGACACTGAACAGTTTTCACAGCAAAAATACCATTTAACTTTGCACAGCAAGTAGCTCCCCATTTAACTAAGTTTATTTACCAATAAATTCGTGATCTACATGCCACAAATGACAAAAAATACAAACAAGTGGGGAGAACAAAAAAGATACAAGACAAGGCTTCTTTGTTTCCCACGATCATAACCCTATTTTCTGTTCAGTGCACTCAGTGGATACTCCCATATTTTAAAATTTTACCAAGAATCACCCCATGCTCGAGGTACCCATCTCATTAAAAGACACGCATGAGGAAAAAAAATTCTTAAATTTTAAAAAATTTAAAAACAAACAAAAAAACCCAGACTTTGACATTTTGAAGGTACAGACAAATCTATAGACGTACTATTATAGTATGTTCATCACTGCAATCTCAGCATGTTTTGATACAGTATTCAAAACTTTGTAATGATATCAAAATTATTTAGGCTGAAAAGTCATATTTTATGCCTGTTTTTCTTTAGCAGCATATTCATCTCACACTTCCACTGGGTTTATCTTCTTTGTTTTGCAAACAAAAGAAAATTTAGACACACAAATAGGCCACTTTGTTTTGCTTCACTATTAGATCAATAATGTTGAGCCTCCCAGAACAACTACCAAGTAGATGAAGCTCAAATTTGGGGATTTAGAAACAATTTCTTCAGAACTTGCTAATAGATTTTTAAGTATCCACAAAAACCTCGCTGTATAACCAGGAAGTCTTTCATTCCAACTTTCCTTCATCACCTTCCCTGCTCAGGAAGTGATGACAAAAAAAGGCAAAGATAATAAGCTAAAAAAACCCCAAACAGCCACCAAAGAGAAGATGGTGACAGACAGCTGTATGGCAAAAACCTCTTAACCAAATGAACTTCCCCTGTCTATAATCAACAAGCACAAAACAGTGATTTGTAAAAATAAAACTTGTCTAAGCTTAGTGTCAAAACCTAAAAATAAGTTCTGGCAGTGGCAGTGTGTGAGGTTCTCCACACTGGGTTTTTACACTGTCAGCACATCTCTACCTTCTCCCCTTCTGTTTCAGCTGTTAGCTCAATTCATACCTTTAAAAAAAATCGTCACCAGGCCCTTGCTGCAAAATTACCATTCAGGATGCACAAATTCAGGGGGCAACCTACTCAAAACTACTGCCCTGTCGTTCACAAAATTCAACATGCACAAAAGGAAAATGCGAGGATAAATTCCATACCTCCAGCTCCGTCTCCCTGCGATTGATATCATCTGTAGATTGATTCAGTTTTTCTAGCTCCCCCTAGAAAGAAAGAAAGAAAGAAAGTCAGATGCATAGTAAGAACTCATGGAAAAAAACACGTCTGAGAAGGCTCATTCAGCATTCCTACTGAAAGCTCAGAGGGGCTGCAGCTTATGAATTTGGTGAAAAGAGGAAACCTTGAGATGTTTAGCTTAACTTTGCCACTGGTGTTCTACTTCACTAGTTAAAAGAAAAAATAATCAGCGAAGCTCTATAGTTTTATGTTAAGGCAACACATTTCCTGTTCTGGCTACTTCTTCACTACTACAAATAAACACAAGGGACAGTAAGCTCTGTCTCCTCAATCAATACAGTCAGTATCAGCGAGGTGCTAAGGAGACAGACACGCCCACCCCAAAAGATTAGCATAAAGTTTGTACTATCACAGGAGACGCGCTGTGAAAGGACAGAGCTGATAAGAAACACGTCTTTCTGCAGGAAAAGTATTTTATTTTGGATTTTGGCAAACCATTTCGTAACACAACCAGTCAATGGGGCATACAATTACGTTTACGTAGTTCGCCTTCCTGCCAATATTTTGATCCCTTAACAGCAAAAACAAAGGTGTTAAATCCCTTGAATAAGTATGTAGTAGAGGTGGTGTTGGAATGAATGAAGTCACTGTAAAAATAAACCTCATTCTTAGTGACTTTCTTACCACAAAAAGCAACGCTCAGGAGGAGATCCGATAGCTTTCTTCATCTGAGCAACACATTCCTTCATGTGAGATTATAAGATTTTTAACAGGAGTGCTCTCCAATTCAAACGTTATTTAATTGTCAGTCAGTGTAACAGAATACGCCTTGAAATGTTTTGCTGTACAAACCGAATGTTGTAAATTGATTGTCACTTGAGCAGTTTCCCACTAGACTACAAGAATGACTCTGGTTACAACCAGAAAGGAATTAATCAGAACAGTTTAGCTCTCTTATGCTCAGAGGTCAGATTTCATTTCCCACTCCTAGGATTCGGAAAACACCTATCTGTGTATCCATGTTGTCTGAAACAAACACTCATCCACAAATTACCTAATTGTCTCTTACTGTAAGGCTAAAAACCTTCTGGCTCTCGAGGAAGCACACACAGCAGCCTGTTTTTCAAACCAAACAGAAAACTTAACAAAAACAATTGTTTTGCCAACAATTCACAAATCGCATACGTGGAAACGTGTTGCAAGCTGAAGAACCTAAGGCCAAAATTAGATCAATAGACACCAACCAAGCTCTTAAAATCTTAAAATCAGGGCAGTACCAGGCCAGCTTTTGGCTGAGGGCCTCGCTATGTGTAACCATGTTTTCAGAATTTTGCAATTGCTCTGCGCAGCCCTGGAAAATGAAATGCTCACGATGGAGAAAAGAACGACAATTACAGCAAGCAGGGACCTACGCCAAGGATCTTCTCAGCAATGTGCACACATGTTATATTCATTCATGACAAACAGTCCCAGCAATGCTGGAGGCAAAAGCCATAAATCTGCAGAGACCTAAAAATACATTTCGTTTCAGGGACCACAGTGTGCTTGAAGTTTGCACCAGGCTATTGGTCGAGACACGATTTTGGGGAGAAAAGCTTTGTTTAGAAACCATGCAAGAATAAAAAGCATTGCAAAAGGCATTCACAGAGAGGAAGCACCATATTCCACTAAAGCTCCTTCTTAAAAGGAATAAAAAATAATGATACAAATAACGAAATAAAATTTTAAAATCTACGTTTTTCCCGCATTTATGAATTTCGAAGCACCAGCCCTGTTCCACGAGCAAGGTCACGCTGTCATGGTCAAAACTAAAAAGGGGAGGGGGGATTTCAGCAGGAGGAGGAGAAGGAGGGACGCCCAACACAGCCCGGCACCGAGCGATGCCCGGGGTAACAAAGGGCTGGGGGGCCCCGGGGCCGCTTCCCCCCGCTGCCGGGGGGCGCCGAGACCCCCGGGGCTGCTCCGCACCGCCGCCAAGCACGGGAAAAGAAAAAAATATATATGTGTGTGTGTGTGTATATGTGTGTGCGCGCGTGTACATATATCTATATGTATGTATATATGCACAGATGCAGCAAAACCCAATTAAATAAAAGGCAACCATTATTACATACAGCCACAACATACATATTAAAATAAGCTTAAAAAACGCAGCCGGCCCTGGGAAGGCAGGCCCTCACCTGGATGCGGGGGTCCACCTCCTCGTCCTCGGGGCGCGGGGGCTCCTCGGCGGGGCGGCCGCGCCGGCCCCCCGGCTCCATGGCGGCGCTCCCGCTGCTGCCGCCGGC
>VZRR01007156.1:1466-21950 GCA_013398015.1 Oreocharis arfaki
GTTTTTTGTCTTTTTTTTTTTTTTTGTCTTTTTTGTTTTGGTTTGGTTTCGGTTTTGTTTTCTTCTGTATCTTTCTTGCCCTCCAATTCCTCTCGGGATTTCGAGCTGCCCCGCAAACGGCTGCGAGGCATCGTGACACGGCAGCGAACGAACCTTCCCTCTCGCAGTCACTTCCGCACGGGCTAAATTAAAAACCGAGCTGTAAAATTACTCACCTGGCACGCCGAGAAGCCGTGCCCGGCTTTGCGCCCATCTCCCCCCGTTCCCCTCCCGTTTCGGGTGCCCTCGGGGCGGGCGCATCCCCGACGGGGCCGTGACGCTCCCGCACCCCAGACACGCTGTGCAACGAGCTGGACCAGGAGCGGAAAGCGCGCTACGCCATCCAGCAGAAGTTGAAAGGTACGGGGGTAGCACCGAGGGGGCACAGAGGTGTCCGGGGGGCTCCGGGGGTGACGGCTCGGTCCCTTGCAGAGGCTCACGACGCGCTGCATCACTTCTCCTGCAAGATGCTGACCCCGCGGCACTGCACGGGGAACTGCTCCTTCAAGCCGCCGCTGCTGCCCCAGTGAGCCCCCCCTCGCCTCCCACCCCCGAAGCCATGCGGGCAGAGCCCACACAAGCCATTTCCACGAGGAGACACTTGTACATAGAGGACTCGGAGCCCGGCTTTCCTCGGACTGGCAATCCGGCGGGGGGCGGCCCCGGGCCGGCCGGGAGGCAGCCGGGCCCTCCCGGCCCCCCCCCGCTCCGCCTCCCTCTCCCTCCCTGTGTGTCCGCTTCTTCCACCCTTGTCCAGACTGGAAACAAAAGTGGCGATGTGCAATGGATATAAATGTACTGTGATTCTCTTGGTACAGTATTTGTCGGATTTTTATTTATTTATGATGTATATTTATCATTCCCCCCGTTCCCGGGCCCTCTCCTTTTCCCCTCCCGGTAAATTCTGGATGTAACGGCACTTTAACGGGCGGCCCGCGACTCCGGAGGCAGAACAACGCTCGCCCGCTCTGGGGACAGCCCCCTCTGTACGTGATTTTGGTTCTTTAATAAAAACAGACTTTAAGAAGCCGCCTGGTGCGTGGGGCTGGCCCGGGGCTCGGGGGTTCCCGGCCGGGCAGGCGGCAGGAGGGGCTGGCACGGCCGCCCCCGGTACCGGGGCTGAGCCGGGGGTGCTGCGTGCTGCCCGCTCCCCCGCCGGGCTCCTCCCCTCCTCCCCGCCGCCGCCGGAGCTCATTAATGCCCATTTATATGCTCGTTTCACACATGAAGGTATTACATTAATGAGTTCGGAGAGCGGGCGCGGAGGTGCGCGCACACCTATTAGCCCGGAATACCTGGTTTTAGCCCAGAATTAACCTGGCACCGCAGCGGGGCTGGGACCGGGAACAAGCCCAGGCCCGGGACCGGGGCGGGGTGAGGCTGCACTGGGGCCCCGGGGAGCTCCGGGGGAAGGAGGGAGCCGGCGGGAGACGCGCCGGGAGCTGAGGGAGGGAGGCACCGAGCACCGCGGGGCCCCTGCGGGGCCGGGACCGGGAGAGGGGATGCGGGGCCCAGGAGCATCCCGGGACCGGCGGCATCCCGGGCACCGGGACCAGGGCGAGGGCAGAGGGTGGCACGGGAGATGCCCCGGGGGCTGCGCGCTGCCCACCGCGGGGTCGCTGCGGTATGAGCCGGCCCCGGGAGCTCCGCAGAGCAGGAGCTGCCGGTAATTAGTTCCTGGGCTCATTAGGCCGTTCCGCGGCCTGGGCCGCCACCGCGTGGGCGCAGCCGGAGGTGCAGCTCCCCCTTTCTCCCCACAGTTCCCTTCCTCGGGGTGGAGGAGCAGGAGCAGCATCCCCCACCCACCTCCTGAGGGTGAGGAAGCCCTTCCCAGCCGGGGCAGGTGGACACGGGTAGGATGAAGCTTAAAAACCCTCGGGGCGGAATCCCAGATGAGGTTTTGGGGCTCTTGTTTTTCTGAGGCTCAGAGAAAACTTCTCGAGGCTTCTTTGCCCCATCCCTGAAGTGTCCCAGGCCAGGCTGGACGGGGCTTGGAGCAGCCTGGGATAGTGGAAGGTTCTCTGCCCATGGCAGGAGGTGCAGTGGGATGAGCTTTAAGGTCTCTTCCAAGCCACTCTGGGATTCTCTCTGTCGGACACAGCCATCCTGCAGGAGACATCCCGCGTGTGACAGGAGATCCCGAGGGGGAGCCGCAGGGCTGGGGGCATCTCCGTGCAGGTGAGCTCAGGGGAAGGATCATCTTACCGGGACACGGAGGGGGTGCGTAACCAGGGAGGTGAACGGAGGGTCTGCGAGCCGAGAGGCCCTCACGTGAGGGAATGAAATGAGGATTTTTTGGAGTTTGTAGAGGAGCAGCTGAACCTTTTCTCTTGCTTTTTCCACTGCACCTCTCTGGGTCACTGCGGGCACCTCACGGAGGTGGCACTTCCAAGGAACCCCAGAGGAGCTGCTCTGGGTGCCTCTCCAGCCCACAATTCATCCAGGCCCTGCTGTGCCCACCTGCCCCAGCTGTGCCTCCCCACACGGGCACAAAAATGAGCCATGAGGTTGCATGAATATTTCCCCGCTACTTAGCGCTCATTAAAATGTGCTTTGCAGAATTTAATATGCGACTTGAAATGACACAACGTATTAAGTGCTTAATATACTAGAAATTATGAAACTATTACAGTCTAAGTAATATGAAATAATTAGAGTGAATTAAACTTCACCGGCGGAATGAGGGGAAAGGCTTCTTTTTTTTTTTTTTTTTAAGGCTCAAAATAGTTGAAGGCAGTAATAGCCCCTGAAAACAAACAACCAGAGTCAGGATTTTTAAATAATTAAAGCAAGAAGAAGCCTGGAGTGTCTGTGTTTGAGCCTGCGATGAATTTGGAACCGAGGAAGCAGAAGGTCTGCTCGCTGTAGCTGATGGAGTTGCTCTTTCAGGCCAGTGGCAGAGCAGCTCCGAGGAGCTGCTCACAGACCTCCAGCCTGGCCAGGGCTGGTCCCCATATGCTGCTTCCCTCCCAGCCGCTGGGAGCAGACGCGGTGGCTCTCGGTGACAGAACGGGTCCTGCTGCCACATGGCCCGAGCTGGAAGTCCGCTCTGCAGAGCAGCTCCCACCTCGGGGGGGTGCAGACCCCAGAGACCCCCCGGGAAAATCCCAGGAGCGATTTTCCCTCTTTGGGAAGTGCCTCGGGCCATCACGCGGGTGCTGGGACTGAACTGTAAGCGCTTTCCTCGCAGGAGGGGATTCCCTGGGCTGTGGGGGGTGTGGGGCTGGGGGTGCCCTCAGGAGGGTCTCCAGCAGCGATGCCAGGTGCCAGGTTTAGGCCAGGGGTGGAAATGGACGGGACTGGGTGGGAATGTACAAAACCTCTGCTGTTCCCCGTGTGGATGAGTTTTAGATGGGATTTTGGGAAGGAATTGTTCTCTGGGAGGGTGTGAGAGGCTGGGATGGAATTCCCAGAGAAGCTGTGGCTGCCTCTGGATCCCTGGAATGTCCCAGGCCAGGCTGGACGGGGCTTGGAGCGCCCTGGGATGGTGGAAGGTGTCGCTGCCCACGGCAGGGGTGGCACTGGATGCCCCGTGAGGTCCTTCCCACCCCAATCCACGATTCCATGCAGACGCCAGGAGGTGGCGGTCGCAGCGCCGCTCAGCTCCGCGCTCCTCTCTGGAGTTTGCCTGGGCTTGAACCGAGGATTTGTGCGACTTCCATGGAAACTGCCGAAAGTGCCCCTCGGGAAGGCGCGGCTGAGCCGGAGGGGAGCACCGGCGGCTCCTGGTGCGGGGGCTGATCCCAGCGCGGGGCAGGACGCGCCATCTGCCCTGCCCAGGTCCCTGTCCCTGTCCCTTCTCCAGCCTGTCCCGGTCCCTGTGAACGGTCCCGTCCTCCCCAGCACGGACCGCTCCTCCCAGCGCGGTGTCCCACCACCCGGCTGGCCAGCAAGGACAGTATTGATCCTGAGGGACGGCACTGCTCCCTGGGTGCCAGCCGGACTTTGTGCCCTGGACACAGCCCTGCAGCCCGGCCAGTTCTCTCCTCATTCCCTTATCCGCTCCCTATCTCCCCGGCTGGGCCGCGGGGATCCTGCGGAAGCTGTGCCGAAGGCCTTCCCGAAGCCAAGGTAAATAAACTCCTCGATTCCCCCTTTCATCCCAGGAACGATTCGTTCCCGGGGAAGCTGCACTGACTGTTCCCAGCCACCGTCCTCTCGGCCCCTTGGGAATGCATCCCGACAGGATTTGCTCCATCACCTCCCCAGAGTGTCCTCTCCCAAACGTTCTGCATCGCCCACTCGGGATCCTGCTCCTCCTCTCCCGCACTTTGGGAGTCCCAGCTGCTTTTTCCCAGTCCCAGCACTGCTGCGACCCTTTGGGGACGATCCCGCGGTGCCAGGGATGCTGGCAGACTCCTTGGAGCTGCCCACCATGGATGTGCTTGGCCAGGGGGCTGAGGTGGAGCTGGAGGGTTCAGTGGTGACCAAAATGTGCCGTGAGCTGTTGGCTGCCTGCAAACCCAAAAAGCTCCTTCTTGGGAAAAATCCTAGCTGTTTTAGGCTCTGCCTGGGGACAAGGGGTGTGCTTAGTCCTTGCCTGGCTGGAGCTGCCTCCTGCCTTGTCTTCATTTTTTTGGGGAAACCCATTGAATTTGAGAAGTGATGTTTCTGGCTGGTGTCCTTTGGGTTGAAATCCAGTATTTTGGGGACAAGTGTGAACAGGACAGCGAGGAGCTGTGCATGAACAGGCGTGTCCATGTGTGAGGAGACGTGGGTTTAATTAAATTGATTGAATTTTGGGTGCAAACACGACTTTTTGTGTGTTGCTGTGTGGTGAGAGAAGGGAGTGCGCAGGGCAGCTCTGCCTCGCTTACAGAATCACTTTTATTTTCACAAAGGGAACTCCATGGTTCTCTTGGAAACTTAAAATACATTTTTCTGGGGTTTTTTTCCCCCCTTAAAAGCTGACAATCCTTGCCTTTGATCTCCTTCCTGACTCTTAATGAAGTTGTGGGATCTGCTCGTTTTGGAGGGATTGTTCAGATCTGCTCATTCAGGAGATCCAATTTTGCATCTTATTTGATGTTATTTTGAGGATCTCCTCTCCAGCCCGAGCAGCTCCACCTCCCTCACCCTGTCCTCATCAGGGGACACTCCAGTCCCCCCCATCTTCGTAGCCACCCACTGGGCTCGCTCCAGGAGCTCTGTGACCCTCTTGCCCCAGGACACTGGACACTCCTCCAGGTGAGGGGCAGGATCCCCTCCCTGACCCTCTGGCACGGGTGGGAAGTGCCACAGAACTCTCAGCCCCGAGGAAAACCCTTTTGGGAGAGGACAGGAGCTCTTTTTTGGGAATCCTTTGGTGCTCCTTGTGCTCCCCTGGCTCTGGAACTGAGAGCAGCCTTCAGCTGGCAGGGCCATTAACGTCACCTTCCCCGAGCCCTGAGCTCACAAGGGGCCCTGCCAAGTCTAGCACGTTTTAATTTGCTCTTTTCCCACGCATTCCTGGATTTATGGCTGCGCTCAGCCCGGATCCGGCGCGGATGGAAAGCTCCCTCCAGAGGGTCACTCCACGCCGTAGCCTTTGTGGGCTCCCTGGAGGAAACCGATGTGCTATTCCCTGGAAGGTATCCACCTGAACAGGGGGTTTATGCAGGCTTTTGTGGGAATTTGGGCTCTGGAAGCTGGCAGGAGATGTGTCTGTGTGGGGATTACGTCTGAGCACAGGGCTGTTACTCTGCTCCCTGCTTTAAGTGCTCTGTTGTTTTCAGGTAGGATGGATTTGGGAGCACGCTGATTGCGTAAAAATGAAAGAGAAAGCGGGGGGAAAAGAGGAGAAACTTCGGAGAAAATGGATTTTCAGGGATGCCTGCTCCACGTTGAGGAGTACATTTGGAGCTGGTTACCATCTGCAGCAACTTGTCCAAAGCAAACACGGCCAGCGTGTCCAGCTCTGGCTGCGTAACCACCATAAACCATTGCAAGGGCATCCAGACTAGCACAGCCCTGGAGCTGCTTCTAGGATTAGGTCTTACTCCCTTGAAAAATAAACCTTGGCAAGAGCTCCGCTCTCCCTAATAAAAATTCCGTTTTCACAGCTCTAATCAAGTTTTCCAGAGCCACGGTCCAAATGAGAAACTGCACACAGAATATCTGACCCAGGAGAACGAGAAGGAGCCTTGCATTTAAAGCGGTGCCAGGCTGGAAATTTCCAAAGGTCTCGGTGCTTCACCTGTGGCAGAACTGTGGAGCAGCAATTCTGCTCCTTGCACAGCAAAGCTCTGCCAACACCAAGCTCCTGCTTGTCCCTGCTCCCAGGTGGATGAGTCTCCTCTGCAGGGTTCTTCAGACAGGCTGGGAGAGCTGGGAATGCTCACCTGGAGAAGAGAAGGTTCTGGGGATATCTTAGAGCCCCTTCCAGGGCCTAAAGGGGCTCCAGGAGAGCGGGAGAGGGATTTGGGACAAGGCCTGGAGGGACAGGACACAGGGAATGGCTTCCCAGGGCCAGAGGGCAGGGATGGATGGGATATTGGGATGGAATTCCCAGAGCAGCTGTGGCTGCCCCTGGATCGCTGGGAGTGTCCAAGGCCAGGCTGGAGCAGTCTGGGATAGTGGGAGGTGTCCCTGCCCACGGCAGGGGTGGCACTGGATGAACTTGGAGGTCTCTTCCAACCCCAACCATTCTGTGATTCCAGGATAATTCTGGCTTCATCCTGATATGCATAATTCGGGGCACAACCCTTTCCACACAGAAATTCTTCCCGACGTTCCGTCCCTGGTACCGAGGTCAGGCTGACAGGCCCGGAATTCCCTGGATCCTCCTTGTGGCTCTTCTTGTAGATGAGTGTCACCGTGGCACCTCCATCGACTGGGGCCTCCCCATGAGCCAGGACTGAGCACAGATGATGGAGAGGAGCTTGGGGAGCTCCCTCAGAGCCTTTGGATGAATCCCATCCATCCGCAGACCCGTGAGTGGCTCAGCAGGGCCCTCCCTGACTCCTCCTGGATTCCAGGGGGTCTGTTCTCCTCCCCATCCCTGTCTCCCAGCTCAGGGGTTGGCTGGGAAGGACACCAGGTCCTTCTGCTGAAGCCCTCAGCCTTTCCCTCATCTTTGGGAAGGTCCCCTCCGTGTCCAGTTGAGGAGGGAGGTTTTCCTTGGCGCTCCTGCTGCTGCTGGTGATTTATAACAATACTTTTTATTATCTTCCACAACAGTGCCCGGGCTGAGCTCCAGCTGAGCTCCCACCTTCCTCCTTTCTCTCTACGTGACCCAACGCCATCCTTCCCGAGTTCCCTGCCCCATCTTCCAAGGTCATAAATGCTTTTTCCCCCTTTAATTCCAGTGAAAGCTCCTCATTCAGCCAGGCCAGTTTTCTGCCCTGCCAGCTCATTTTTCGGCACTTCCCGTGCCTTTAAGATTTGGGATTTTGGTCGCAGGGTGGTGGGAGAGCCACGTTGGGAGGGTCAAAGCTGCAGGAGGAAGTCAGAACATTACAGGTAGGAGATGTGGAAGATGATGTGCCTGTGCTGGTTTCAGACCACCTTCGAACTGATTTACATGGACACAGTGAAGACTGTGGATGACCAGAGCTGGAGGATGTTCAGAAGGAGAATCCATGATCCCCTGAAGGTTCCAGCCTGTTGGATTTGCTTTATTTGCTGAGCCTTTGCCAGAAAACACTGGAAGTGGAGAACCCTTTTGCCAAACTTCTGAGGTGAACATCTCACAGAATCATCAAGGTTGGAACAGACCCCCAAAATCCCAGAGTCCAACCATCACCAGTTTCTGTATCCTCTGCTGGTCTAGAAGGCAACCAAATCTCACAGAACTTTGTGAATCCTCATGAAAATTCCAAGGATTTTGAAGAATAACTGAAGAGTGTGAAACCTCCTGAGAAAAGATTTAGACGGGATATTGGTACGGAATTGTTCCCTGTGAGGGTGGGGAAGGGCTGGGCTGGAATTCCCAGAGAAGCTGTGGCTGCCCCTGGATCCCTGGCAGTGTCCAAGGCCAGGCTGGACAGGGCTTGGAGCACCCGGGGATAGTGGAAGATGTCCCTGACCATAGACCAGGATGATCCTTAAGGTCCCTCCAATCCAAACCACTGCAGGATTCCACGATTCCATGAACCTGTCCATCAGTGAACGACAGCAGAGCCTGGCTGTGAAAGGAGGAAACCACAGCCACGCTTGACCTTCGTGCCTCTGCCTGGCTGGGCTACGAGATGTTCAGAAACATAAAAACCCCGGGCAGGATCGTGGCTGGAACACTCACGTGGGCTCCTAATTGTGGCAACATGCTGGATTATGTGATACGACGGGGTTATATAACACCTTTTATGAAACTCTTGGCACGAAAACAATGCATAAAAATAACAGATGTGGCAAATCACAACCACGTTCTGAGATCCCACTGCAGCTCAGCTTCCCGAAAACAATAGGCTGGGTTTAAATTGGGGATTGGTTTTTTTTTTTTCCCCTTCTCAAAGGAAATGTCCACGGGCAAAGAAATGGCTGAAAGCACAGGAAAAAGGCTAAAAGTGCAAGTGGGGCTTCACCCAAAGGAAGCTGGAGGTGGCTGGGAGCTCCAGGGTACGAGATAGGATTGAGGGTTGAGCCCTCGAGTGCTCCTTGTTACCTTCAATGAGACTTTCCTTCGGAGCCAGGCAAGGCCGATGTGTTCCTGGGATGGATCCCGTGGGAGTGATGGTAATCCAGCATCCTGATGAACCCCTGTCCTTCTAGGACCTCGTTGTGTGAATGTGGCACTTGGGGACGGGGTTTGGTGGTGGCTTGGCAGTGCTGGCTTGATGGTTGGACTCGATCTCGGAGGGACTTTCCGACCGTAGCGATTCCGTGATCCCTTCCGCAAAACCTAAAGGTTTGGGGTGAACTGTAAATGCAGGACACCAGCAAGGGAATCACTCTGGCTGTACCCAGTCCTTCCCCTGTAAATGCAGGACACCAGCAAGGGAATCACTGTGGCTGTACCCAGTCCTTCCCCTGTAAATGCAGGACACCAGCAAGGGAATCACTGTGGCTGTACCCAGTCCTTCCCCTGTAAATGCAGGACACCAGCAAGGGAATCACTCTGGCTGTACCCAGTCCTTCCCCTGTAAATGCAGGACACCAGCAAGGGAATCACGCTGGCTGTACCCAGTCCTTCCCCATCCCTGGAGTTTCGCTGGCCAGGCTGGCTCTGTAGCTCCTCAGGAGAGGTGCTGGCTGTCAGGAATGCAGCTTTTCCCCAGCCTCTGCGAAGCTGCGGGGCCGATAAGAGGCCCCTCCCCGGCCGCCAGGGGAGCAGAACGAACGGGCTGTGACTGCCCGGCTGATAAAGAGGAACAGCTCCAATTAACCACCAACAATCCCCTCTGCTTGTTGTGGAACACGGCGTCCTGAGCACGGGCTGTCCTCGCCTCGGAGCACCTCAGACCAGACCCAGGGCTTTAAAGCACGAGGCGATGCACGGAATAATTGGATATGCTGGGAGTTGGGTGGTTTTTTTGTTCTAAACCCCCTTCCCGGCCATCATTTTGTAGCTGATTTTGACTTTGGCATACGGGAACATCCCTGGTACCACAGCTCCGTCACAGCCCCGCTTCCCAGGAGGGAATTTGGCCTCCAGTCTGGCCCATTATGTGCCATTAATCCATAATTCATTGTTTGAGAGAGCCCAGATGCGAGCGCGGGACCGGCCGCGCCGCCGCTCCGCAGCGATTTGGCCGAGAGGTGCCAATTATTTCTTGGTATCATTTTAAAGAATTTGGGTCCCCAGATGGGAGAAAACTGCAGGACATCTTCAATGGGAAAGGGGAAAACAGTGCTAACAGTCTTTCTTTATTAGCAGAAAAAAGAAAGATATTTTAGCTAAAGGCTTCCAACTCGGGAAGAAAAAAAAAAGGAAAATTCAACTGAAAGAGAGAACTTACTGTTTTGAAAGAGTTTGCTGGGTGGAGACATCAAACTGAAAGGATCTTGTGTAATTCTGCTTTTTAGGTCTAATACTAAATTCACCCATTTATTCCTTTGCTTCCCCACAGGGAGATCGCTGAGGAATGCTCTGGAAAAAGCCGATTTTTGGAGGAGCTGGAAGAATGTGGCATCTCCCAGGATCGGCCCCAGACGCTTCTGTCTCGAATTTTTGTCCAGACAGCTGATATTTCAGAGCTCTTCCCATCCTCCAAGTCCTCTGCAAGTGTTAAGTATTTTTTTGCATCCAGCAAATGGAACAATAACGGAGGACTTAATTTTCCCATCTGTCAACTCGTCCTGAACAAATTGTACGTCTTTCCCTTCGGAGTGAAATCTCAGCTAAATTAAAAGCTTTAGTGTTCATTTTCATGTAGCAGAGGTTCTGAAGGAAATTCTGTCATCGCATTTCTGCCTGGATTTTTTTCTTCTTTTTTTTAAAAACATATTCCAAATCATGGAGGATTTGTTTTTGCATCTTGGGTGGTGGCTCTGTCTGAGGTATCAAACCTGAAATCACGCTGCCCTAAAGTAATGCCGGTCAGGTTGAAGCCAGAATTTTCATGGAATTCTGGAATGGTTGGGGCTGGAGGGACCTGAAAGCTCATCCAGTGCCACTCCTGCCATGGGCAGGGACACCTTCCACTGTCCCAGGCTGCTCCAGCCTGGCCTTGGACACTTCCAAAGATCCAAGAGCTGCCACAGCTTCTCTGGGAATTCCATCCCAGCTCCTCCCCACCCTCCCAGCGAACAATTCCTTCCCAGTATCCCATCTATCCCTGCCCTCTGGCAGCGTGAAGCCATTCCCTGTATCCTGTCCCTCCAAGTCCCTCTCCAGCTCTCCTGGAGCATCTCCAGCCTCTACCAGGAGCCTGCTTTTCTCCAGGCTCAATTTTTGGGGCACAAACGCTGTGTTAAGGGTGGTTTGTGGTGTTGGCAAGGGCAAATCCAGGGAGAGTTTTCCTTTGGAGACATTCCTGCGCTGCTGCGGAACCCGAGGGCCACGAGCCCGAGGTGACGCTGCAGGTGCCACCCTGCCCTGCTGAGGACCAGGGGCACAGCCGGGTCCTTGTTGTTCCCCAGGCCAGGGAGTGCTGCTCCCTTCTCCCCTGAACCCGGGATCTGCAGCAGGGGTGACACGAGAGGTGTTTTGGGTGACACGAGAGGTGTTTTGGGTGCAGAAACCCCCTTCCCTCACAGTTCTATTGCCTTGTAGGAGATGTTGCGTGTCCTCCCCTCATCCTGCCCCTCCCGCTGTCCCAACGTCACCCAGCTGGCGGGCTCAGATAAGGGCTCCAGGGGGAGATAAGAAGCTCTTCCCCTTCCCCTCCCTCACCGGGAGCAGCAGCAAACGCGGAGGCTCCGCTTTCGCAACCCCGGCAGCTCCGTTAGAGGCACGGGAAAGCGAAACCAGTCACGCCCCTCCTCGCAGGCTCCGGGAGGAAGATTTGTCAACGCAAATCTTCGGTGGAAGAAGTGAAATAATAACAAAAAAAGTTTTAAAAAGTTAGTTGCCCTTGTCCTCAGCACCCCTAAGCCACCCTTGGGGTTCCAGGATAGGTTTACCTCGAGCAGAACCCTATTCTGTGATGTGGCAGAGACACACCCTGCAAGAGACAGGTAGGAATTCGGCTGCGGAGCTGTTTTCATTGGAAAACAAAAGGGTTTCTGTGCCAGTCCGGAGCAAGTGCCAGTTCAAGGGTATGAACTCTTTTCAGACCGTGCTAACTGCAGGATATTCCTCACAAGGTTCCTCCAAGCCCGCAGTAGCTTTTCCCACCTTTCCCAATCAGGCAGCTTGAGTGCAACGTAGTGACAAATCCCAGGAAACTGGGAAAACAGGGCGAATAAATAACTTTTCCTCCTTGTCTGGTGGCTTGTCCCTCAGCAAGGCATTCCTAGAGCGGCATCCATGGATGCAGCAATGCAGAGCGCCAGGAGGCAGCGCCAGGGCTCCGGCAGCAATCCTGTGGGGTGATTCCTGCTGGGATCTTCAAAGGAGGTGTGATAACTTCCCTGCACTGATAAGGAAGCAGAAGAGGAGGGAAAGAGGCAGCTACTGCCTGGCTCAGGTTCTCCCCGCTCCGAGCTCCGGTGTCAGGAGCTGCCGGCGCTTCCAGCGCCGGTATCCATAGCAGGAGCTCTGGAGCGGATCAGGTTCAAGTATTTTTGCTGGCTCGTGCTGCAGCAGGGATAAATTATGATGTCAAAACAGGGAGATGTTGTCACACAACCATCTCCCCTCGCGGGGTCAAGGTTCTGCTTTATAGCTCGGAAAGCCATTAGTCCATTTGAAAGCATATGGCCAAGAAGGGACAAAAAAAGGTCTTGTGTGTTTGGGTCAGAGCTGCAGACAAAAGGCTCTTTGTGCTGGGCGCTGACAATGACAAATAAAGAGGAACCTGTTGATCTAGGAGAGAAATGGAGGATTATGGCAAGATCACATGGTGAGAAAAAGACCTTGGCTGTTTGTCTGGCCGTCAGTCTCGGCTGTCGTTAAAATGCTTTCTGCAGCTCCGGCGTGTTTGCTTGCAGAGACGCCGGCTCCTGCTCACGTGCTCTTTTCCAGCCTGCAAAATGCTACCTGTGCCTGAATGTGCTGCCCTGGGGAGCCCACATCTGAGAGGTGATACGCTCTTACCTGGCTCCCTGCCAGGTGCGAGGCGTCGGGACAATAATTAATGTTTGCGAATCCCTCTGATCGCCAGAAACGCTAAAACCCGGTGTCTGTCCAACCACGGCCATAAATACAGGACACAAAGAAAACCCAGCAAGAAAACGCCTGTAATTCAACAAAGTTATTGGAAGGAGCCCAAAAGCTATGTCTAATGCTAATAATAAGCATATTTCCCAAAGGTAACATTTGATTTCTCTCCAAAACTAAACATATTTGAAGCTCTGCCTGGCCCTCATTGTATAGCAGATTAACTGGGGCGGTTCAGTGTGTGACTGAGTTTGTAAAGCCTTCAGCCAGCTCTGGAGAGACAGCCACAGTCTTGACAGGACTGGGCTACAAAACACTTCCCAGATAATGTGGTGTTTTTCGCAGAAAGCCTGGAAAAAAGCAGGGAACGGCTTTGGGTTTGTGGCACGCACATCTGGCAAGTGCAGAGCCCGGATCGGTGTGCAGAGAACATGCCGACCAGAAATACTTATACTGAGCATTGATGGGCTGCCTAAAATGACCTCCAGAGCCTGTGCAGTGCACCATGGATTTTTAGAAAATCTATTAGAGCCCATTATGTGCTGGAATGCGTCCGAGTCCGTCAGCACAGGGAGTGCCAGGGAGCTCTGCTCAAGGAGACCTATGGAAATGGGTGGAATTGGAAATAAAGCAGGGCTGAGGGATAACAACAGAATGCTTTTCCCCCGGTTTTATTTACCTTTACAGCTGAAGAGACGGAGCTGGGGAAGGGCAGTGGGAAATGAACCCCACAGGGAGAGGGCCCGGGCTGCTCTGGGAGCGCTGGTCCGAGATCAATGCAGCTAATGCGCTTGGAAGGGCTCTCTCATTTACTGCTTTTCCCTAAATTGCTGGGCCGTGCTTCCCAGTGATAATGGGAGAGCTGAGCCTGCGCCAGCAGGAACATACTGCAAAATGAAAGAGGAGTGTGCAACTCCTTGGAGCAGCTCTGGGGCAGTTTAGTCTGGGCTGCCCGGAGTTCCATACATCGGAACTCCCCCAGGGTCCCGCCCCTCTCTCCTGTGGAACGGAGCGTTCCTCCCTTCCCCGAGTTTATCCCAAAGACACAACAAACCCTCTGAGGCACAACATCCTCCCGCACAGCGAAATGCCGTCTCGGGCAGCTCTGGAGTGCCCATCCCTGCAGTGCCCCAGGAATTCCTGGATGTGGCACTCAGTGCTCTGGGCTGGGGACGAGGTGGGGATGGGGCACGTCTTGGACTCGATGACCTTGGAGGGCTTTTCCAACCCCAGGGATTCTGGAATTCCTGCTCACCAACCTCTCTGGCAAAGCAGAGGCATTTTCTAACCACTGCTCTTCCTTCTCCCTTTGCCATCCTGATTCTTCACCCTGATAGTGGATGATGCATTGCCAGCACTGCTGGATAGGCCTAGGGTCCAATTAGCCTCATTAAAAGTATAAACCAATAATTCCTCGTTCGAAGTTGGTTTGCCATGGACAGCCCCACCAGGGATTTAGTGCTTGATACTGGAGTTGGGGCTTAGCTTTTCTTTCAATAGTATTTTTTAACTGGAGGCAGCTCTATTTATATGTGCTTGGGGAGGGTAATTTTATGGGTAAATATAATCTTTATTAATATTTTCTTTGTTAACTCATTGATGTTAGCAAAGAGCTTTGAAGATGAAAGCACTGTATGCAATAAATATTAACGTTATTCCAACTTACTTGAATGTTGCCAGCATTCCAGCTCCAGCATCTTTCATCCAAGAATCTCAAAGTGCTTTTCCAAATGTTAATTAATTTCCTCTCAGCAGTCCAGGGAGATACCTATTATTATAATCAGCATCTTCATTTCCCAGAGGAGTCAGTCTGAGTGTGTTTTACCCCACGGTTTTGGGCAAAACCAGCTGATATCGGCAGGAGGTTTTTGGGACCGATCCAAAAATTCCTGCCTCCCATTTTCCCAGCCTTGCTGCCTGACAACATTCCCTTCCTGGGAGTGGGGTGTGACACTCAGGTGTTTCAGGTGCTTTTATTGGTGGCTCTTAAAAGCAAAAAACCAGACAACGATCACAGGCCCCACCCAGGGCAGGGGAGGAAATGAAACTCTTCCAAATCACAACAATCACAGTCAGGAATCCACGGATTTCCAGGATTTTCGATGTGCAGGAGGAAACCTTAACGGGATGCTGGGTTAGAGTCCTGTTGGAGAGGCAGGACCTTGTAATCCTTATTTAAAAGGCCATTAAAAGGGAAATATTTTCTCAAGTGCAGCACAGGTGAGGATCTGAGCCGATGAGCTCGTGCTGCAGGTGAAACTTCTCCTAAAACGCCCTCCCCATGCAGAGGTGAGCGAGTGATGAGACAAAAAGGGGTTTTAGAGACAATGTGACTCCAGCAGGCCACAAGAACAATGAGAAGTTCAAAAATAGCAGTATTGACTGGTGGAAAAACAACATACATATAATTTTCAGGTAATTACTGCAGTATAATTAGCTGGGTTGTTTTCGTATGAGCCATCTGAAATGAACTCTGCTTGCTGCTGCAGCTCGGCTTTATTTGCAGCATTCCCATGACTCAAGGGATGCTGTAGGAAGAGCGATTGGGTAAAAAAATGAAGATTTTTTTCATAGCTGAGCCCATCTCAGGGCACAGCCTGGCTGCTGCTGCTTTACCCTCAGTTTATCCCGTTGTTTAGGCAAAAGAACTGGAAGTTTCGAGCACAATCCACTCGTGTAGCTCTACAGGAATTCCATGTGTGGTCCATAATGGGGATTGTAGGGCAGGAAGGAGACTCAGGTTGTAACAGGCCTTTCTCTAGATCACTCCATGCAAAAAATTATTATAAATCCGGATTGTATGAAAATGTCAGTGTTTTCCAAGCACTGTGTGAGTGGAGGGGTGGGGCAGTAACACGGACCATCCTAACAAGGACTCACTCTCCAAGTTCTGCAAAATGTTAATTATTTTTACTTATTTTATTACCACAGGCTTTGCTTATTTAAGAATCGTTTAGTATCTGTAGAAACAACTTCGGACTTAAGCACCGGGGCCTTAAAAAACCACTTTTAATTGGAATGAAAGAGTTTCTCCCAGTGAAACCCTGAGTTTGTTGGTGCTCAAAGTCTGTAGAGTGCAATTAAAAGCCTCCCTCACCTCTGTGAGGATATTTTGGAAATAAATGCAGCTTTCTGTAGTCTTCTCTTCATGTTTGAATAGTTCTCGGCCAATTTCAAGCTTCTGGAGGATCTGATGTTTTAAGTATTGCCTGGCTTTGATACAGAATTTCTCAGATCCCCATGACCTGCTGTGGCTGCTTTTTACTCTTTCTTCTCGTACTGTATCCACAAATTATGAAAATGGGTGCTAATGACAAAAAAAAATTTCCCAATTGTGATTCATGGAAATGGAATTTTGTTGACAAAAAAAGTGGATTTAACTCAGCCAAAGGAAATGCTTTTACAACTGGAGATGAATATCTCAGGAATGACCATTTCTTCTCGGAGAGAGAACTATTCTAGTTTTAATTTAAAAAAAAAAAAAAAAAAGAGAAAAATACGGCAATTCAAGTAAAAACCTGGAGAAAAGCAAGCAGATCCACCCAACAGGGGCAGTTTTCCCAGGGAAAAGTCCCAGAAGTTAATTTTAGGTGAGTAAAATGAAGGTAAAGTGGATACAAGACCAGGAGAGCGCTGTTACCTTCCCTTGGGCTGCCCGTAACACCTCGCCCCAGTACAAAACCAGTTCCCCCGCGAGCTTCCAGAATCCTGGAATGGTTTGGGTCGGAAGGCACCTCAAAGCTCGTCTCATTCCCCACGTCATGCTGAGATTTGGGGCGGGAAGGGAGAAGCAAATCCATGGAAAGAATGGGCTGATTGTTGTGGCCATGGCCATTGTCTCGCAGCTGCAAGGCTTTGTGGAGCTGTGGAGTGCGGAGGGAGCCGGGCTTGGAGCATCTCATTCCAGGCTGGGAATGCAGTCGGAGCCCACAGGGCGAGCACAAATCGAGGAGAGCGATTCAGTTCTTGTGAAGATCTGCAGAAGTGGCAGTGAGGGAGAGTTTGTGGCCGTGGTGGGCTGCGGGTACTCGCGGGTGTAAACTTTGCCCTGCGAGGAGAGCCGTGATATTGGAGAAGGGAAACGACGGGAAACAGGGAAATGAGGGATGTGTCACACCACGACACTGCTCACGTAATTACGGATTGCAGAAACTCATTTGCATGTGCTTTCCATAGCGCAGTGCCACTGCTAGGAGGTGACGTCCCCAAAACCGCCCAGGATCTCTCCCTGATTTCAGATTTTAACTCCCCCCCTGGGAATCAGGCAGCAAAGCTGTCAGGAAACTTTCTTTTCTAAGTAGCAGCCCTTGTTTGGGCCCAATTTGTGAGAGGATGGAAACAGAATATGATATAATTTGGTCTAATATTGCTCTTGGATGTGGATTTCGGGGGAGATGTTTGTGCCAGCCAAGTCTCAGTCACTCCCCGTGAACTTCCTGCTCAGCACATCGAGCAGTGCCACGTATGTTGTTATAAAGACAAAAATGGATTTATTTTATCAGATATTGGCTACTCCATTGGCTTCTCACGCAGCCAAGTAATTTTCACTAAAATACACCTCTTTTTGTCCCTCAGAAAAGGGTATTGCACACATTCCGTGCCTGCAACAACCTCAGCAATAAAGGGATTTTAATGGCTCGGTCGTGTTTACTATCAAGAAATAATAACTGAGAGTCTGTCATGAAATCAGTTCTATTCAGGCTCAGAAATGCCCCTATATTACTTTTAGGCAGAGAGTAAGTTCGGATTATTAGACAAAGAGGGAAAATTCTTGGAGACTCGGACTAATGAAAACAACATGTTAGCAGAAAAAATGCATATCTGTTTAAAAAATATTATTGTGTCTGAACACAGCTTTGAGCATGCGAGTTATGTGACACGATACATTTTTGGGGAAGTTACAGAAGAGGAAAATAAAAGAAATGGGGGTGGGAGGCAGATTCTCAGGCCATTTATTTTACTGCCATACTGCCAAAAGGGGGAAATGTAACTTTTGAAAATTGGGAATTGAAAATATCGAAATTTTGAACGGTTGAGGGAAATATTGATCTTTGTTTTCTCTCCCCACAGAGGTTAAAAATCAAAAAATACTGTAGCTTTAGCTCAGGAGCAGGATGGCTGGAGGAGCGTTTTGGGGGTGTTCTCCCCTACTCCAGTTGCATCCCCGTACGTCCTTTGGAAACGGAGAGAGAATCCTGACAGATCTGAGTGTTGCCACCACTGCCACAGCTGGAGCCACTGAGAGCACCTCTGGAAATCGCTGTGTGCTGACAAAGGCTTTTTTTGGCAATAAACCATCATCTGAGTCTCGGGAGTAGAGAGGAACAAAATTTCATTACATGTAAATAATAGCCTAAAAATAGAAGCGCAGATTGTTTTTCTCATTAAGTTCCTTCTTCATGCTCAAGTATATTCTGCATTGAAAAGGGAGTGACTATCAGAAAGCCCAAACAGAAAAACGAAGAGCCTGCATGAGGTTTGTCTGTAAAAACCCTGGCAGAACCATTTCAAACCTGATTTTCTGCACCCCCTGCTTTACTTCGCTTCCTTATTTTAATGCAGCCGAAGCCATTCTCAGCCTGTTTTATTTAAAGCAAGTTTTGAAAGGGGACGCTGTGGTTTATGGCCACGTGTCAAGTTTGATAGTGTTATGCCATGATTTAGCAAAACACTTTCAAGCACATGTCCACATCCCACTGAATTTGGTAGGAAGTGAAGAAGCAGAGGAAAAGCTGTTTTGCTGTGCAGCAGCCTCATTCAGGGGGGAAAAAAAGTAATTGAAATAAAACAAGGGTTTGCCTCCACACAATCAGAGATGTTTTTTGCCCAAATCCTTTCAGCTCGGCGCAAACTCACGGATCGTATTAGATCGTGATTATTACACGTATTCCAACGTTTCAAAGGAAGGGCTCTCCACTGGGCTGGCTCAGACCACTGAAATAGACGGGCTAATTATGGGACCTGTGGGCGTGCTGGAGTCATCTGACTTTTATTTTTTTAGCTATCTTGCCGAGCACCCTGCCCCCTCCCCAAACCAGCATTTCAGACACCGAGATAAAGTCTTTGCTACACGCAGGATTAAGCCGGAGTGTCGGAGTGTTGCTCATCAGCCTCCTCTAATTGCTGCTCATTTTCTGAACGCTTCGTTCGGTGAGACGAACGTCTCAGAACTCCAGGAGAACAGTGGGCTCTTGGCATCCATGGAAATGGGATGGAGGGATGGCCTGGAGAAGAAAAAGAGGGGTGTCAGCGTGGAGTTCCCCAGATTTTCTGTCTATCTGGAGGATATTTCTGGGTGAAACGCTCGGAAATGAAATGTTTGGAAAGAGATATGAGTGGTTTTCTTTGCTCAGCGTATCAGGACTTCATATATATTCTTACCAAAACCAGGATGGCACCAAAAAAGCTATTTATTGAACAGATATCACTTATATGTGTTCCTTTTCTAGGTTAAGTATATGTGGTCTGTCCACCTTGGTCAAAATCCACGCAACTTCGTGCAGGATTGATGGAATGTGACACATCTTGGTATGACTCTGCTTGCTATGAGTTTTCTTCATTCAGAGAAACAGGACTTCATATAAACATTCTTACCAATAATCAGCATTGCATCAAAAAGCTCCTTAAAGACATTTGGCACCTCTCACCCATTCTTCCCTTAACACAAACTGCCTAATTTTAAATCCTGGGTAACCCTTTGAGTCAAATGTTATAAATTTTAATTCCATAATTACCGCTCGTGGTTATCTCACCACAGGTTCCCTGTGTGGAACCAAGCACGCCTTGTTTTAATCTGCACAGTTGAGACATTAAAGCTTGATTTTTGTCTTTCGGTGACCATAATCTAAGTGCTTTCTGAACGTAGGGTGATGGATTTTATGGCAGCTATGGGAAAGCAGGAAATTTTGTCTCCTTTGTCCCATTCTGTGGACTAAGATGAAGGCCAAGGGGAGAAATTTTTATTGTGATCTTTATTTATAGAATAACACACAGGTAGAAAAAAATTGAACCAAGCTATAGTGACTTAAACACAAATATTTAATCCACCTAAACTCACAACTGACGCTGTCATCTTGCCAGGCAGAATTTTGGTAGATATTTTCCCCTCTGCACTATCTGGTTTGCTGCTGGAAGAACACCAATTTAACTCAAAATTGACATGAAATGGACATATTTGGATCTCAACTCTCTGCTGCCTAGGACTCCCAAACACCTGTACTGCTGTTCCTCATCAACAAGAAAGCCCGGGGAAGCTCACGATAATTCCCTGAACTTGTCTACAGTAGCCCAGGGAAACAAAACTTTTAATTCTCCGAAATAAAACTCGTCATTTCCCGCTGGGTGCACGCCAGGAACCAGAGGTTACCCCAGCACCCGCTGAGGGACTCCAGCCCCATCCCGTTCCACTCCTAAAGGTCTTAAACCCGCGCATTAAGTAGCAAAAAGCGGAGTTGCAAAATCCGAATTTAATCAACTTATTTATTACAGCAGGAATGCGCATCCACCGCTTCCCCGTGGCGATCCGGAGGGTCCCCGCAAGGCTGAGGGGAGCCGGGGCGCGGATCCCCCCGGGAGCGCGCAGCAGGGACGGCGGCAACGCGGGGCCGCGCTGCGCAGGGCGAAACTTTGCGGACAGGGCGGCGGCCACACGGTGTCCCCGGGGCGGCTCGGGAACCCCGGCGAGGGCCCGGGCGGTGCCGCGGCCCCGGGCCGAGAGCTCCGGGCGGCGCTGCCCGGCGGGACCCCCCGCCCGAGGAGGCACAAAATGGCGCCGCGATTCAAACGCTGCGCGCTGCGGGCGGGCGGGGCGGCGGGGGGGGGCGGTG